>OZ010583.1:111242745-111302745 GCA_963932145.1 Acanthosepion lycidas | reverse complement strand
ACACACACACACATACACACACACAAACAACCTGGGTTTTATAATAAGTATAACTAGATATGAGTTGTCCCCCTTTCATTCACGCGATTCCTCTGAATCGTGTTTTCAAATTGATTTCGTGCAAAAACAATTGTTTTTCCAATTTTTGGCACTGTCAAAACCACTACAAGGTAATTTTACGTAGTCCTGTGAAGTTTTGTTGAAATCGATTGAAAATTGTAGGAAATCCGATCCAATATATAAACGAACAGACACACACACACACACACAATATGCGTTTTATAATAAGTATGATTACTTATAATAGTTTCTTTCCTGCCATCAATTTTGATGGCACGGTTAAACGAGTTTATTATTATTCCTGATTAATATACAAACGATATTATGCAGGTAATTCTGTTAATTTGTGAAACAAAAAGGAAAGTATTTCATTAAATAAAATATTTTAATTTAAGCACAAATATAATTGTACTTATTGTAACTTCTTTTCGGTTTACTTTTAATTAATTATGCTTTGGGAACTTTTGCAGTAAACATAATTTTGGTTGTAAATATGTAACATTTATGCGGATAAATTACAGATATATTGTAATACACTACTGCCACAATTACATACACACAGTACATAGAAATCATGCGACAAGCATTCATTGGTTGATCTCTTCAAAACTAGCTCGCTGATTGGTCAGTTCCGACCAATCAAACCGCCTGCACGCGACAAATCTAATTTCCCGCTTTTTCGTTCTGAGCAGGTCATGTGATACACGATCTTATATAAACAAAACACGAGTGGTTCTCTGTCTCTTTTATATTTCTTTTTCGTCACTCTTGCATCTCAAACCTTTGCTGCCAAGATGTAATCTTCAAGAACTCTCGTCTTGACCATGCAGTCAGACGTTAAAGAACATTACCATTTCACGCAAGTACGAACTCTAAAATCTCTTCTGAACTCTTACCAACTTTAACAATCCACAATTCCTAAGATGCTAAAGGAACTTTATTCTTCTAAACTACAGTTTAATAATTACTACTTCTTTATGAGCTCAGGTACAAATATTTCCAAATCTAAGAGACATAACTCTATCACACCTTCAGCTTATATGCATGTACACCACACACTAATGAATTCAATAGTTATGTTTTTAAATCATTACATTTTGTTTTGTGTTTTATACTGTGATATTTTACGTCAAATATAAATTGCATTGCGTCCACGCATTGTCCTTAATAGCCTTTCCTTGCCAAAGTTAAATATATGTAGTACACGCCCTTACATAATGGCGACAAGCCTCTACAATATTTATTTAGTTGTTTATAAATTGTACACTGTTCAATTATTAACGTTAACAACTAACTATTTTAAATTATAAAATTATACTTGGATTAAACGAAAATTACAATATAATACATATTACTTATAATATATCCCTTCTTGCCGTCAATTTTGATGGAAGGGGTAAATTAGTAATGAACCCTACAAATACAAATAAACCCTACAAGATTAAATTTCTAGAAATTTCATGAAATTAAATAAGGTGTGCGTCTGTGTGTTGGGGGTAGGGTAGCGGATATAAAAGGAAATATTTTCACTTGTATTTTTTAAAAACGAAACATTTTACAAATAATTTAATTTATTTGTGAATAAGTCCTGAAACTTTCATTAAATTCGACATTTGATTTTTGGAAGAATTTCCAAATCAATGTGTTTGTCATCACAAACACACGCTAAAATTCCCTATATAAATTTATGGTCACCCGCTGGCGCAAGAAAAAATTAACCAAGATTGTAAAGGTTATAAAATGGATAAAAAAATATATTTCAATGATCAAAAAATCCTTTGGTCCCACCTCTGAATAATAGCATAAAAACTAAGTTTGGGGACATTTTTTCATAATGTTTGCTCATTTTTAACGAATCTTTGGATCTCTCTTTCTCTCTCTCTCTCTTTCTCTCTCTCTCTCTCTCCCTCCATATATATATATATATATATATATATATATATATATATATATATATATATAATAATGCATGTTTCATTAAATAATATAGACAAGCAAGGGCGGACTATCATTGTAGTTTCGTCCGTGTGTTGTTTGATATATTGAAATTATCATCTTTGATAATGACTTATGTAAGCCGAAAGCTTAGATTGGATTTAAACATCTATCAATATGCTGATTTCCTTTCGTCTTTCAATGATAATGTTATTAAGCTTATCAGACAATATGAAAGGAACTTACTTAAAATACATAGACAAAACTTGTCTATATTATTTAATGAAACATGCATTAATAAAAAATTGCTGCCTAAATACACACACACACACACACACACACACACACATATATATATATATATATATATATATATATATATATTAATCAATTCACCCGGAGCAAGGTGATAATGCCAATTAGAAGCAGGGGGTTACTGAGAGTGAAAGAGAATGAAACGGCTTTAGAAGGAATAAGAAACGCAATCTTAACAGGGAAACAAGCGATAAAACTTTACTCGAGGAAGTGTGGGAACTGGGCGATAGATGAACCGCTCTACCCCTATATTCGGGACTGCTTTAGACCAATCAACCACGAAAAGCTTCCACAGCCAAACCGAGTTAATCACCCTTTTAAAGAAATGGGCATCTCCTGTTCGGATCAATCGGAATCCATATCTATTACCTTTATTTTTATATCCAAAAAGTAAACAAAGTAATTGCTGAGGAATTCTTCTTCTACGCGCCTTCAGGGCGTTTGCGATCGTGGCTCTCCACAATTTCCACTCCTTTTTTATTCATAGTAAATTTGTTTTTTTTTTCTATCTCTCCTAAACCATTTACACAAGCTACTATTACAGTTCTCATATTGTCTTTTATACACACACACACACACACACACATATATATACATATATATATATATATATATATATATATATATATACAAGTTTCATTAAAAACGACTGACAAGGTGCTACGGTTGAATTTTTTTTATTTAATTTTTCTTGTGTTCTTATAATTTTTATCTTTTCTGGACATCGGAATCTCCTGCAACTCTTCTAGACGGTGTCCTTTTTTAAGTTGGTGAATGCTTCCATTCAGTTCATCTTTGGTATTTCCATGAATGATGTTGGTCTCTCGTGCAACTGCACCTCACACATAATAATCAAAGGGGTTACAGTCTAGAGAGTTAGGTGGCCAGATGTAAGAGGTGATGTGGTCTGACAGCCATGACTGGGTTTTCCTGCTTGTGGCATGGTGCGGCGTCCTATTGCCAGACATAGAGTTTTCCAGCAGCCACCCTCTTGACACAGGGCAGCACTACTTCGTCAAGCCACTTGATGTAGGCCTTTTTCTTGAGCCTGATCCCCTCTGGTAAGATGAATGGAGGCATAAAGTCGCCATGCATAGTGATCAGGTCAAACACCATGGTGCTGACTAGATATATCATTTAACTCTGTACTCTCCACATATTGGCACACAAACAATCTAAAACGTTGGTATTGTAGTTTCCGGTGCGAATGCCAAGCAGTACAGCATATTGTTTCCAAATTTCTGGCGGAGTGAATTGCGTCATGGTGTTCATTTTTCTCACAGAAGGTGCCCAACTGACCCTACTATACTGTCGTCGGCTAATATTACAATTTTCTTATTGTCTTTTACATTTATAAATATTGTCTTTTTCTACAGGTTACTTTCCCCTCCTCTGTGTAAATCAATATCTATCAAACTGCAGAGATAGATAGATAGATAGATAGATAGATAGATAGATAGATAGATAATGAATAGACTGGGAAGACAGATCTATATAGATAAATCAGCCGATTAGATAGATAGATAGATAGATAGATAGATAGATAGATACTCCAATTCAATTTTTTTTTAAATTTTCAACCCGTTATCAAATCTATCTATCTATCTATCTATCTATCTATCTATCTATCTATCTATCTATCTTGTACAAATCTTGAATTTGTAAGAGAGTTTTCTGAAAAGTTCCTGCCTGAACCAAGAATATCTTCCCAACAAAAAAAAGGAAGAAAAAATCTTTTGTTTATTCATTTGGTCACATTTGGTAAAGTGGGTCGAATACCTTTTCACAGCCCTTTGCCTTCATAATCTCAGTTGATCGATATGCATATCTACATCTATCTATCGATCTCTCTTTGTCTCCCAATAATATATTATTCCATATGCACGTGTGATTTTCCAATGAGTTCCTCCACACGCGTCACATCGACTGCCGCCATCAATAATTTCTCTCGTCTTAATCATGTGTTCGTTTTTTTGTCTCCACAGCAAAAAGCCGAGATGACTCACATAGAGCTTAACTGCAGATCAACAACACACATCAACACCGGCTTACAGTAGAAGGGCAAAATTATCCCCCACTTCTGCTGCCCATCATGTTCTGTCGTACTTGTTATATTCAGAGAAATACCTATCTTGGTCGATTCTATCTATCTATCTATCTATCTATCTATCTATCTATCTATCTATCTATCTATCTATCTAAGCCCATCATTTCTTTCTTTCTTTCTTTCTTTCTTTCTTTCTTTCTTCGTCATTTACATCATCTATCCATCTCCGCTTCTATCTATCTATCTATCTATCTATCTATCTATCTATCTATCTAAGCCTGTCATTTCTTTCTTTCTTTCTTTCTTTCTTTCTTTCTTTCGTTCCCAATCATTTGCATCATCTATCCATCTCCGCTTCTATCTATCTATCTATCTATCTATCTATCTATCTATCTATCTAAGCCCATCATTTCTTTCTTTCTTTCTTTCTTTCTTTCTTTCTTTCCTCGTCATTTACATCATCTATCCATCTCCGCTTCTATCTATCTATCTATCTATCTATCTATCTATCTATCTATCTAAGCCTGTCATTTCTTTCTTTCTTTCTTTCTTTCTTTCTTTCTTTCTTTCTTTCTTTCTTTCGTTCCCAATCATTTGCATCATCTATCCATATCCGCTTCTATCTATCTATCTATCTATCTATCTATCTATCTATCTATCTATCTTAATCTGTTCTTATCTGCTAGTATGTTCTTCCCTCTCTCAAAATATATATATATATGTGTGTGTGTGTGTGTGTAATAAGATAAAGAAACAACAGGAAACGTTCATCAATCTAAAATGTTTCACTTTTATTAAAGCATCATCAGAGACTGAGAGAAAACAGACAAAAAACAGAAGCTTTGGTATTTTCAATTTTGTTTAAAACGATTCTAATAGTATTTAGTATAAGTAAATTATACTAAATATATACATATATACACGCACACACACACACAAACACACACACATATTTAGTATAATTTATTTATACCATATATATATATATATATATATATATATATATATATATATATAAGATAAAGAACCAATAAGAAACGTTTATCAATCTAATATGTTTCCCTTTTATTAAAGCTTCATCAGAGAGAAAACAGAACTGGCCAATGAGAATCGATGCAAACAAAATTTTGTCATTTTGTCTATTCTCTCTTAATCTCTGACGAAGCTTTAATAAAAGGGTAACATTTTACATAGATTGATAAACGTTTCCTATGTGGTCTTTCTCTTATCATCCTGTTGGATTGATTAAAAAGGGCCGACAACGTCTGTTTAATATTTTATTAGATTTTTCCTAGTTTTTGGATAAGGTATTGAATATTGTGCTCCAAGTTGTGGATAAACCGTTTGAAGTTCATATTATTTACCTCTGTTCAAGTACTTTCGACTTTTGCAGTCATTATCGAGAATCGATGTGGTGTCGGTGTAGTAGTTAGAATTGCTTTGTCTACATCCTGGTATTCTTTGGGAAGCTGGACGTTTGAAATAGTCTAGCATGACGTCATGTGTAACGGCGATTGGGAACGAGGCTGCACAAAATGAATGAGATTTATTTGTTTATTTTATTTATTTATGTATTATTTTTTATATTTTAATAAAAATATAATATGCACGCCCATTAATTATTATTCTGTTCTTATCTATCTATCTATCTATCTATCTATCTATCTATCTATCTCAGTCTGTTCATATCTATCTATCTATCTATCTATCTATCTATCTATCTATCTATGTTTTTAAACATTTCACTCGAAGGAAGGCAATAGATTTACTAAGCCACAAGGAGTGTTAAAGAAAATGAGAAAAAGAACAACAGTTAATATGGGAAAAAAATAAAAGAACTGGAATTAAGACAGAAGATAACGATTGATATTGCATTTACAGGGTGCGATGGGTAAATTGTAAATTTTATATTTTTCATTTTGCGCATGCACATTATTTGTTTTTAATTTTGTCGACTGCACAGTATAGTAGGGTCAGTTGGGCACCTTCTGTGAGAAAAAATGAGCACAATGACGCAATTCACTCCGCCAGAAATTTGGAAAAGACATGCTATACTGCTTGGCATTCGCACCGGAAACTCCAATACCAACATTTTAGGTTATTTGTGTGCCAATCTGTGGAGAGTACAAAGTTAAAAGATATATCTAATCAACACCATGGTGTTTGGCCTGATCACTATGCATGGCGACTTTATGCCTCCATTCATCTTACCACAGGGGATCAGGCTCAAGAAAAAGGCATACATCAAGGGACTTGCGGAAGTAGTGCTGCCCTCTGTCAAGAGGGTGTCTACTGGAAAACTCTATGTCTGGCAATTGGACTCCTCACCAAGCCGCTCAAGCAGGAAAACCCAGCCATGACTGTCATCTATCTATCTATCTATCTATCTATCTATCTATCTATCTATCTATCTATCTATCTTCGTATCTCTCTCTTCCCCTATCTATCTATCTATCTATCTATCTATCTATCTATCTATCTATCTATCTCAATCTGTTCATATCTTTCTATATATTTCAGTCAGTTCGCATCTATCTATCTATCTATCTATCTATCTATCTCTCTCTCTCTCTCTCTCTCTCTCTATATATATATATATATATATATATATATATATATATATATATATATATATATATTTCACTCTGTTCGCATATCTATCTATCTATCTATCTATCTCTCTCTCTCTCTATATATATATATATATATATATATATATATATTTCACTCTGTTCGTATATCTATCTATCTATCTATCTATCTATCTATCTATCTATTTCAGGTGTTATTTTTTTGACATTGAATGATAATTTTAAGAAGCAGGCAGGCCAGCCGAAAGCAATTTGTATAGTATGAATTCTACTTTAAAAACGGAAATGACATCAAAAGGAAACATAAATATATGATCTATATGAGAGAGATTAAGAAATCTGAAACAAATTAAACAACTAAAATGCAAAAGAAAAAAAAATGTCGGCTTGGGTATGGACAGACTACCAAACTAGACCCCCTATGTCTTTAAACTTGTATTTTGGAATGCTTACATCCTCTAAATCTTGATAAAATGCAATAAATCAATATGCAGGTCGAGGATCTTTGCCTGTTGTCAACGTAAAAGGAGGCAATTTCCGCGGTAGACGGTGTATGTAGTTCATTATGTTTCTGTAACTGTTACATAATATCAGGGCCTCTTATATGAGAGTAAATGCTGGACAATCTCCTCACAGATGAAGAGACTTGAAGCAACAGAAATATATGGCAGTGAGTGCTGGACAATATCCCCAAAGATGAAGAAGAAACTTGAAGCAACAGAAATGTGGTTCTACAGCAGGATGCTGAGGATACCATGGACCGAACATGGGAGCAACAACAAGGGTTTGGAGAAAATAGAAACTTATCAGGAAGAGACAGTCGAAATTTCTAGGGCACAGAAGGAGGAAGAAGGACTTTGAAAAAATTCAAAACTCATAGAAAAGATTGCAGGCAAGAGGAACAGAGGAAAACAACGCATGACATAATTTGTTTTTTTTGTAAATGGATGGTGGAATAGGATTTAAGAGAAAAAAATTAAGATCCACAAAGGACAGGAAATTGTGAGGTCCAAGATCGGCTCAGTCCTGTGTGTACAGTCAAGGACACAAGGCGTTAGTTAGATCCAGTGACAGGACCCAAAGAGTGTGAGTTCAATACCCTGTTAAGGTGGTAGAGAACTTTCACAGGGGAATTAACAGGAGATAACTGACATCCATTAGACATGGCACGTGGAACTAGAACAGTCTACCCCAGGGAGCGAAATAAAGGGTTCAGTTCGAGATTCCAACCACCTGAAGAAGGCCGGAGCGTACAACGGCCGAAACGTTGTGATAAATATGGCAGCAAAGATGAACACAATAGTCCGAATAATGTAAATAGAGTACATAACACCTCATCTCAGAAATATAGACAAGTTTTATTTATATATAAAATAATATAGAAAGTCTCAAGAAGGAAAAATAAATATATTTTATACATATGTCGATTAAATAGTTTTTCCAAGTTTAAAAGAAAGAAAAAAATATTTGAATTTCTTAGTTGACTACAACCGCCAAATACCGCAAACCTAAACTCAAATTAAAATTTCCAATGGAACGCGGAACTTTTGAAATAGATGCCATTTTGGCTTTTATTTGCACCATGAGAAGACCTGGAGTATATAACACCATGATACAACGTCTGGATGACGGCTTTCAATGTTACTAATTCAGACAATGCAGTGATCGCGTGACGTTGTTGTTTTGTGTCAACAAGCCTGGAACACATAAGTTAAAACCGATTATAATTGGCAAATCACATCGCTCTATTCCATGCACCCTGACAACACGCACGGCAGCAATGCTTATCTCTGTCGCTCGTTTGCGCCAGACAAAGCTACAACACGCAATCTTCTTTTGTTTGACATCTGACCTACGGTCAACCGATAAGCCATGACGCAAAGAGCCGAGCTTCTTACATCGCCAAGAATATTAGATCCTAGATGGGCCCCGTAGATCAGACGATCATCTCTGTGTTCAGGCGAATTTCCTAGGGTGGATTAATTTGTGGATGCAGACGACTCAACAACGTATGAAAACTGTTTAAAAAGTCTAGACGTGAAGTAAATTGGTCGCTTTAAATCTGGACAATAGTCAGTTCTTCAGAATGATGTTGGGTGGACTGTTTGGAGTCAGACTTTTCAACACGCTAATCTCTTACGTCTTGTGTAAATGGTTGGCAGAACAGGGATTAAAAGAGATAGCGAAACAGAAAAATTACTAAGAGCTACAAAGGACAGGAAATTGAGGAGAGCCATGATCGTTCACGTCCTGAAGGGAGACGGCATAAATAATAATAATAATAATAATAAACGTAAACTACTGAACAAGTTTGTGTAAATGCATGGCAGAAAACGGAATGAGAGGGATAGTAAAAAGACAGACATTGCTTAGAGCTATAAAGGAAGTTGTGAAGAGTCATGATCGCCCATATTCTGAAGTAAGACAACACATTGAAAAGATGTCAGGGATGGTTTCAGTTCCACGTCACCATTAATGTCTAAGTTTTGACTCAGTGACGACATTACCGATGTCTAACATACTATTAATTTACAGCTATATCACGTTGAAATTCCGGTTCCCGTATGATTAGCGAAGTTAAGCAACGTCGATCCTGGTCAGTAGCTTAATCGGTGACCGCTTGGGAATACCAAGCGCTGTAAAATTGGATGTGCAGGTGGTGTAATGGATAAATGCTCGGAATTGTTAATCGGAGTGCAGAGTTCCAATGTCGGTTAGTTTCATTATATTCACTTACGATGATATGAATCCATCTCTTCTCCCCCAGCTATGGGTTGATTAGTAAGGCTTGTACTTCTAAATCATTATTATCTTCAAAAATAATACTTACAATCTAAAAATATTTTCTGGCTTTAAATAACCTGAAAAGGGTTAATAAGTCGTAGAAAACGAATCAATCAATGAAATACTGATTAGCCATACAGGCACGTCTTTTAGCATGTCTTTTAAATGGAACAAATACCGTGACCATAAAGTGAGGGATCAGTTTATATATTGATTGTTATATAGAATTGATACCCCACTTTAAAATTTCTTGTCTGTTTATCAAATTCTGATTAAGTATTAATCCACCTCTTCTCCACCCAGCTATGGGTTAATTAGTATAAATTAATACTATCTCCCCCCCACTTCCGAAAAATAATTCTTACAATACATAAAAATATTTTCTGGCTTTAAATAACCTGAAAAGTGTTGATAAGCCGTAGAAAACGAATCAATCGATTGTTAAGCATTGATTTTGTTTGGTTTGTTTGTTTTTCGGCATATCAACCTCAATGAGTTATTTAATGACGACAAAATTTTTATTGCTGGGAATTTTTATTGATGGCAACATTTTTTTTTCCAAAAGTATTGTTGGTAATATTTTTTTCAAAAAATATATTGCAGGGAATAATTTTTTAGAAACACTATTGTATATTTATATGGTCAGCTAAAAAATTAGGTCAATTACTTTGAAAACGGTTGAATACGTCCAAAGAACAATACAAATAATATTTCTATATGTAAAAATATTCTCTTCAAACAAAGTAATTGACGTAATTTTTCATTTGACGATATGAATATAAAATAGCGTTTCTAAACTCTTCTAGTTGCTAACGACATTTTGTTTGTTGTTTATAGACTTCGATTCAATAAATTCATTTCATTTTTTGCCTTGAAAAATTCCTCATTGGACGAAACGCGTCGGCTAAATCTACAGTTTATCTATTATCTTTTTCCCTTTACACACGCACACACACACACACAGACACACATAGCATATATAGCATGTTTTCATTAAGTCATGTCTGACTGAATAATTTAGACAAGTGCTGCCTATTTATTTTCAATAATTCACTCAGAAGGAAAATCCTCGAGAGTGCAGCCATTGAATATTATCCAAATATTAATCTACGCCCATGTTTTTTCCCCAATATCACCTTTCCTAACAGAATCATTATTCTCCCAAGCGAATGTACACAACAAATATATCAAGAAATCAAAAGAAAACGTTTGAATCCGTCAGTACAACAATACAAACAATATTTCTACTTGTGAAAATATTCTCTTCAAACAATTGTCTTTTTCCATAATATATATTGTCTTTTTCTACAGATTAATTCTGACGAATTTTTACATAAGTATGTATGCGAACATAATCTAAGTTCTATCCAGCTATTAAAACATAAAAAATGCAGCTGTTTGAGTCGTTATTTTTGTAAAAACTATAATCATTAAGAATTCCCAAGTCTTTGTTTAATCCTAAATTGTGGGTATTAACTTTATGAACGTAATTGCATCCGATGTTCCGACGATTGTTTTGTAAATTAAAAGAAGAGGCTAAAACGACATATCGAATATTGTCTATACTGTGATAAGGGAAGTTGAAATTCTCTGCTATAAAAAAAGAATTGAAATTGTCGCTATTTTATGAAATTATTATTGAAGAAGTTAAATAAAAAAAAGAAGAAACCAACTCTTAATAATATCAAATATGAACACCGTCACAATAAACTGACTGTGTTCGGGAATTAAAACATTTATTCTGCTCTAAAAAAATATCAACATATTCAGGCAAAAACATCTTTGATAATGGCTACAGCATTAGCCAAAAGTGCTCGGATCAAAATATCTTTCGGGTAGGCCTAACGCACTTCATGTCCAAAAAGGAAATATCATGTACTACTGCAAAAAGAAAATGTAATAAAAGTTTAATCTCAATAATTTTTCTTTTTGTCAGCATTGGTAAAGTGAAGGATCTAAGAACAGCTGAAAAGAGAAAATAACAAAGATACTAAGTGAGGGAATGTCCACATTGGATATATCGAAGGAGTTTTGAAGAGATCATCGGACAATAAATGCTGTTTAAAGAGAATTCAAAACAAAGGAAAAATATTTAAGAACTTGCTTCCTCGAGATGAACGTAAACTAAAGCGAGTTTGAGCGAGAGAACCGCTTTTAATCCTTGAAAAGGATGGAACTGAGGGAGTCAAGAAGGACAAAAGGTGTAGAATAATTTGTTAATTGGGATCTGTAAAAAAATCTCCTAGGCAACCTCCTCTTACGAAAGCAAATATTTTAAAGCGTCAAAATTCGGCCAAGAAATACATAAAAATTTACTTTTCTAAAGTAAGTTTTGCGAACATTTCCTCAAGTGAAATGGATAGGCCAAAGGTGGATTTTATCCAATTCAGACGTGCATGTGCCCAAAAGAAGACAACACGGAAGGGGTATGTGTGCTGTAATTGTCGGCCCAACCATTATTGCATCATTCAAAGTCGATGAAGCAATTAAACTGAACAGTGCTATTGTGATTTTATGGACAAGACTTTCTTTCCATGATACAAGTCCTGGTCTCACAGTTTCATATTGATATGCACGACAATGTCATTTCTCATGTATCTAAGCTTACCCGTGGATTCTTTGAGCATTATAGATTCACAGAGGATAAGATTTTGTAATAGCAACCACCAAGTCCTGATATGAATCCGATCAAAAATCTATAGTCAATTATGAAAATGAAATTATATGAAAGTAGCTAACAATATAACAGCAAAGCAAACTGATGAGAACAAATTAAAACTACCATGTCGGAAATTAAACCTGCTGAAGTAAAAGAAAAATGAACAAAACCAATGGATAATCGATTATTGGAAGAATCGTTACTATATTAAAATGTAAAGGGTTCAAAAACTTATGTGTTTCTTATTTATTTTATTATAGGTATTTGATCAATTTTTATGATTTTATTATCTTTTTATTGATGTAAAATTTAGTTTGACATAACTTCAGATGACAGTTTTTTAGACTTCAATAACTTGAATAAAACATACTCAAGCTTTATTTCGACATCTAAATTGATTGTTTAAAACATGATCATTTTTTTCAAGCCAAATTTGAATATTGAAATTTATATGATTTGCTTAATAACTTCAAACAGGGTGTATATGTGTGTTTGTGCCTCTCTGTGTGTTTGCCTGTGTGCATATATCTGTGGCACCTGTGTGTATATGTTTTTGTGAGGCTGTGTGTATATGTGTGTGTGCGCCTGTGTGTATTTGTGTATGCATGCGTGTATGTATGTGTGTGTGAGCTTGTGTGTATTTGTGTGTGTGCGCTTGTGTGTATTTGTGTGTGTATGCTTGTGTGGCAATAACTTTCTTTCATGAAATGTCATCTAAAAATGAGGTGTCTTATTTTAATGCAAATGAATTAAATTTTTTTTAGGCGTTTTTTTTTTACTGATAAGGAAATTAAAACATCTTTTGTTGCTTTTAAAAGTACATCGCTTTGTTCATCAATTCAATGTAAATAACACATTTAAGGCTATATATAGTCAAGCATCAAGAAATTGAGTTATTTTTAGCTTTTTTCTGACAATTCGATCACTGCAAACATTGCTCAAGCCATTTTTCACTGTCATTTGTTCAGGGAGCCATGAAGTCACTATTGGTTCGTTAATTGTTTTTTGTTTCGTAAAGGAGGAAATGAAACAACGTCTATTTTGTTTTTACTATTTTGAACATTCGGTTAGACTCTATACTGTGATAGATTCAACTCATTAACACAAAACTAAAACAGTAATCTGAAAACTAGAAACGGGCTCTTAAATAGACTCGTCAGATTAAGTCTTTCAAATATAGTCTATGTTTCTTAATGAAAGTCAAATCAGCTTTCTTTTCACCAAATGAAAAGATTCTTGTAAGTAATAAATAACAAATCCTATATAATCTATATTGGTTAAATACATTGTCACTTTCTTGTTAGTGGCGGAGAGGAGGTAATTTGTAAGAGATATTCTCCTAGCCAAGCATCTTACAGACCCACGTGTTTGTTAAGAAGCGAAAAATTTTCACTCAAGAATTTGGGACTAAGGATTTCCTTTTCTGCCAGGAAACCGAAAATGGAGCACTGTTGTCATATCCAGGCGGGATCTACCCAGCGCTCATTTTCCAATCTTGATTTCAAAAGAGTCTCCAAATCCTTGGGTGGAGAAGAATTATTTTCTACTCTCCTACCTCACTCTCTCTCTCTCTCTCTCTCTCTCTCTCTCTCTCTCAGGCGGGATGTGGCCAATTTCTCACTACTCTATCGCTACTTCCACAGAAATGGATGAACTATATTCCTTAGTTCCGCCAGGTCGAGCCTTCATGGCAAAGGACCCGCCATGACTCTTTCACATTCCTTCTGTATTCCATTTGCGAAAGCAGACCCAAGGGCAGCTATTAAAACTACCATGTCGAAAATTGAACCTGGTGAATTAAAAAAATTAACAAAATCAGTGGATAATAAATAATTGGCTGTTATTGAGAAGAAGAGTCACTATATTAAAATGTAAAGGTTTCAAAAACTTATCATATGTGTTTGTTATTTGTTCTATTATAAGTGTTGATCAATTTTCAATGATTTTATTACCTTTTTATTGAAGCAATATCTGGAAGGATGTCTTTTCAAATCTCTCTCTTTCTTTATTTCTCTCTCTTTATTTTCTCTCTCTCTCATATATATATATACATATATGTGTGTGTGTGTGTGCGCGCGTATGCATATATATCTCAGTCTGTTTATATCTATATATCTATGTGACAATGACAGTTTGTGTTTTATAAAGAACCGTCGACGAGGGTATTTCTAGAACATAATGCTTTCTGAATGGATGGCATTTATGTAAAAGTGGATGTAATCTCTCTTCGGAAATCGGAAAAAGGACAGATAAGTAAACATTTATTTGTTAGTACTTCTCTCTCTCTCTCTCTCTCTCTCTCTCTCTCTCTGTCTATCTATCTATTTATCTATCTATCTATATATATATATATATATATATATATATATATTTGAAAACGATATATATATATATATATATATATATATATATATATATATATATATATATATATATATATATATATATATATATATATATATATATATATATTTGAAAACGATACGAATAAACATTGGAATATTAACGAAGATACACGAAGGGTAAAATGTCTTACTTTCGAACAGATTATTTTCGGTATCATATTTAAGTTAGAATGTTTGGCATCATGTCGTGTAAGTGCAGTTTGATTTGGCGAGTCAGAGTCAGCAAAGAACTTACACATATACACACAAATACACAATCATACACACACACATATTGCATAGATTAATAAATAGTTTATTATTGCAGTTAACAACTTACATTGATCATATATTACATCTTTTTTAATCTTTTGTATATAAAACTATTGTATATATATATATATAGATAGATAGATAGATAGATAGATATATAGATATGAAACATTTCTCAGACTTAACCTGTAGAAAAAGACAATATTTATAAATGAAAAGACAATAGGGAAACTGTAATAGTTGCCGACGCGTTTCGTCCAATGTGGACTTTTTCAAGGAAAAACGGAATGAAGTTATTATACAAAGTAACTAATAATAATAAAAAAAGGACATTTTGTGTTGTTATTATTAGTAACTTTGTCTAATAAATTAATTTCGTTTTTGCCTTGAAAAAATCCACCTTGGATGAAACACGTCGGCTATTATTGTTTATTCGAAAAGTATAACATAGTTATAAAATCACTACAAAAATAGCCATTTTGTTTCAGCACTTATGGTATTTTATCAAGTAATGGTGTTGATTTAACACCACCACTTGAAAAAAAACATCATTCAGGCCTCGAGTAATGGAACTAAAATTCATAATCTGGATTCCATCATCAAAGACCAATTAAGGACTCTCAAGAGAACAATAAATAAATTTTAAAAGGTAGGAACAATAGAGAGGAAAAATGTATCAGAAGATCACAGCAGCAAGATGATGAATCATTTCGAATGAGAGCTAAATACATTCCTAGTGTTCTTAAGTAGAGTCTAATAGTTTTATAAACACCTCGAAGAATTGCAGTAAGATACAACGGTTCAAAACATAATCCAACAATTGGATAATTTTGCGGTATATATATATATATATATATATATATATATATATATATATATATACGTATGTCGGTCCACTTAGACAAGTTATCTATCAAACAAGAAGACTATCGCCAATAAAATCTGATGTCTGTTTATTAAAATATAGATTTTGCTATACTACTGGCTGAGTCCAGTTGAGTATTTTTCTGTACCGTTCACACACAGGCATACACACACATGTACACAAATAACACACACACACGCACACACACATATATATATATATATATATATATATATATATATATATATATATATATATATATATATATGTAGATGACGAATAATATTTTTATATATATTTAATATTTTTTTTACATAGATGCGATGTAGGAAATATACAATTTTTGACAATTGTCCATGCTGGATTTTGAATACAAGATCTTGGATTGGGCTAAATTCAGCAGCCGTTAAAAGTCTCAGTGTAAAAAGAATAGCCCAAATCTCTAGCCACGATATCTGATAAAAATCTTTATTGCCTTTTTATCTGATCACGCGGCCAAAGAATTGGTGCGTTTTCAACTTTTAAATTGAATTCTCCCTTTAAAGTGTAAGAAACTGTGTGTGTAAAACCAGATATAATAAAATAGATTATATACCTGACTTGGTTCCTTTTCAAAGAACAATGTCTTTGAAAAAAAAAGGAAAGAATTGAAGAAGAAGAAGAAGAAGAAGAAGAAGAAGAAGAAGAAGAAGAAAAGGAACAACAACAAAACCGAAAGGACATGTAAGAAGATGGAGAATTAGAGGAGGAAATCAAAGGAGAAGAGAACGGATAAGATGAAGGAGTAGGGAGCATAACAAAAAACATAGGAAAACAGAGGAGTAGCGCAACATAAGAAAGGAGACTAGAGTGAAGAGTATAGACGAGAAAGAGAAAATAAAAAAGAAGAGAAGGAAGAAGATGGTGGTATAGGGGAGCTTAACAAAGGAGAAGAGAGTTAAGAGGATGGAGAAGAAGAGGGACATAATAAAGAAGAAAAGGAGGAAAAGATGCAGGAGTAGAGGAGCATAACAAAAGAAGAGCATGAAGAAGACGGGGGAGAAGAGAGCAAACAAAGAAGAGAAGGAATAAGGTGGATGTGGACGGGGGGATAACAGAGAAGAAGAGAAGGGTGAAGATGAAGGTGTAGGCTAGCATCGCAAAGAAGAAGAGAAAGAAGAAGATGGAGAAGAAGAGGGACATAATAAAGAAGAAAAGAAGGAAGAATATGTAGATGTAGGGGAGTATAACAAAAAAGAAGAAAACAAAGAATATGAAGGTATAGGAGAGCATGAAAAAAGGCGAAAAGGAGAAAAAATGGAAGGGATGTCGAGCCTACGAAACGAGAAGAGTGTGAAGTTAAGGAGCTGAGCAAAGAAGAAAAAGAAAAAAAGATGGAGGAAGAAGGAGAATAACAAAAGAGAAAAATATGCAGAAGTTGGGAGGATAATATAGAAGAAGAAAGTGAAGGTGGAGAAGAATGGGAAGAAGAGAGTGATGAAGATGGAGAAGTAGGGAAGCTTAACAAGAGAGAAGAGGGTGAAGAAGACATAGGTGACGAGAGCATACAAAGGAGAAGAGAAGGATAAGATGGAGGAAGGAGGAGCATAACGAAGGAAAGCAGAAAGAAGATGGGGGATAAGAGAGTTTAACAAAGGAGAAGAGAGTGAAAAAGGTGGAGGTGTTGAGGAGTATAAGTAGAAGAGAAGGAAATAGATGAAGGAGTAGGGAGCATAATGAAGAGAGTGAAAAAGATGAAGGAGTAGGGAATGAAGAATCTGAAGGTGTAGGAAGGCATAACAAAGGAGAAAGGAAGAACAATGATGACGCGTAAGAGAGTGTAACAAAGGAGAAGGTAGAGGAAGTGGGTAGCATCACAAAGCAGAAGAGAGTGAAGAAGAAGAAGAAATATCTTTAAGTGTATGCAGATTGAAATAAAATTTTAAAATAAAAAAGAATGAGAAGAAGAATGAAAAAGATGATAGTATAATTTAAAGTTGAAGATTGAATGAAAATCTGAAGAAGAAAAGAATAAATGATGAAAAAATCGACTAAAAGTATAAAGAAGAAGTAAGTAGAAACAGAACAGGAAAGAAAATAAACGAAAAAGAGAAAGCAGAGAGCGAGAAAAAAATGAGAAGAGAAAGAGAACGAAACAAAAGAGATGAATGAAATGTAGAAGTTGAAGGGGGAAAAAAGAAAAAGTTAAAGTAAGAAGAGGAGGATAGCAGGAAGAAATCAAGGTGTTTAAATGAAATCTGATAGAGGTTGGAAGAAGAAGAAGAAGAAGAAGAAGAAGAAGAAGAAGAAGAAGAAGAAGAAGAAGAAGAAGAAAAACAAGAACAAGAACAAGAAGTAGATGATGATGATGATGAAGAAGAAGATGAAGACGATCAAGACGAAGTAAATGAAGAAGATGATGATGAAGAAGAAGATGAAGAAGAGAAGTGAATGAAGACTATGAAGAATCAAATGAAGAAGAAGCAAATGAAGAAGTTGATGATAAAGAAAACTAAGACGATGATGAAGAAGTAGAAGTAAATGAAGAAGTATTAAATGAAGAAGAACAAGAAGAAATCAATGAAGAAGAAGAAGAAGTAAATGAAGAAGAAGTAGATGAAGAAAAAGTTGAAGAACAAGATGAAGAAGTAAATGAAGAAGATGAAGAACAAGAAGAAGTCAATGAAGAAGGAAATGAAGAAGTAAATGAAGATGATGATGATAAAGAAGAATAAGACGAAAAGGAAGACGATGAAGAATTAAATGAAGAAGAAGAAGAAGTAAATGAAGAAGAAATAGCTAATGAAAGAGAAGAATTTGAAAATGATACAGAGGACAGTCTGTATCGATTTTATGCGTTCGATTAACAATAATGAATGTTGGTCGGAATGAGATGCAAACATGATTTGATAATTACGCTAATTAAAAATTGATTTTACATACATGAAGTATTTTTTAAATGTTAAAAAATGGAAAGTAAGAAAACTTAAAATAATTACAAAACACATTTTATTCCAATTAATTAAAAGATACGTTGGTACGAATTATTAGATTTTGCTAATTAAATATCGGAGAATTTTTTCTTCTTTTTTTTTTTTACCTGACCTTGTACTGTAAAGAATTCTTCTTTAAATTTTCAACTACATTAATAATGTCGTCCTATAAACGTATTGGTTTTGTTAGCAGAAAGAAAACACAATTTTCGTCTTTCCAACAGAGCTACTGACAATGCTAACATCACGTGATCTAACTTGTCTTATTCCGGAACAACGATATATTAAATTAGAAGTAGCTTGCATCGGGCTTTTCTGTAAATTGTTTTATGTATTTAAGAATGGAAATTAATCTATTGTTCTCTTTTTAATATTTGTTTTTTATTTATTTTATTTTATTTTATTTATTTATTTTTGTATCTTAAAGCGACGATCAAAGTTGCCAAATTAAAAATAGTCAGTCGAGGTATTGAGTAACTGAATACATACTTATATATTTATAATTTAATATTCAAAATAAAAAAAGAAGCTTTGCTAGTCGACAAATAATTAATATAAAATTAATATAAAAGTAAGTGAGCTAAATGAAATAAATTCGCCTAGAAAGAATATAACAATAGATATGACTGGGTGCGAAAGGTTATCTACTAAGAATTGTGCAAGTGATTACCATTTGATCCTAGAGACCAATGCACAGACCAGAATCTGTCCTATAGCCACGTGTCTCACGTAAAATCATTGAGATTCAAACGGATCATCAAATCTAGGCCAGAAGACTAGGTCTGAGAATTGTATAGTATGGAATAGAAGTTGCACTCAGTTTCGTATCCGATCAAGTGTGCAATATGTGCGGTTGGCTCGAGGTAAACTCTTAGTCGTTGAGTGCATAAATCCGTAACCTCAGAGCAGCATCCGGTTTTTCAAGCGTGTGAAGCTGCTATATGATACAGCATTGCAGCTCAGACCAGACATCAGGTTCCTCAACAGGGTGCAGCATTTCCAGTCAAATGAATGTGGCTTAAAAATAACCCTTCGGTCATATCTTTACGCACGAATGAAAACTATCGGGGGGAAATAAATGTTCTTAAGCCATTTTTGTAACAGGTTCAACTGTTTTCCATTTACAAAGATATCAGCTGACTGGTATCGCTATATCGACAGCTACTTCACAGAGAAGTGGGGCAGTCACTCAGACATCGCAGTCAATAATGTAAAATCCATGAACTATGCACTAATCGAGAGTAACTGACGGAGCATTGCAGGAAATCACAAAGCTACGTTAAATACGAAAGCTTCAACTCTCATGTTATTCATTAATCCATACTGAAATAAAGTAAAAAGATATATCAGACATATAAGAGAAGTAATGATGACAGTCGTGCCAGTTGTTATTCCATCACCGAGAACGGTTCTGAAGATCCTGGAGGAAAAGATTGGAAGAATTGGGAATTTCAAGAAGAGTTAAAACCACCCTGCCAACAAAATTGAGGAGACTTGTTGTTACTTCATCTCCAATGTAAGTCACTAATTACTACTGGTGTGGTGAATATTTAATATGTGAACAACAACAGTAATAGCACGGAGGTAGAAAAAGTTTCACATATCATTAGCGCTTGTAGAATATTTGCGCAGAAAGTTAGTTGGTTGATTTTGTTTAGCGGCATACCAACACCTGAATGGGTTATTTTAATCCTAAAATCTAAATATTTTAAACACAATTTTATGGTTTCAACTAAATATGTTTTGAACGCCTTGAACTACAGATAAAATGTATTGTTGGTCATTTTGCTATGAGGTGAATTGTTAGTAACTCTACTATAAAATGTATTGCTGGTTAATTTGCTTTAAAATGTATTTGTTGGTCATTTTACTATAAATATGAATTGTTAGTAATATTTTTATATAAATATATATTGCTGATATTTTTACTATAAAAATGTATTTTTATAGTTTCATAGTGTTTTGTTTTTGTTTGGGGTTTACTATTTGCCCATAGTTTGGACACAAACAGGTGTATAGTGAACCTAGGAGAAACAGCAATTAAGAGCTGGTTACACGCCCCTTAAAACTTTTAAACTCCAAATCAGAGGCCTTGCTGCCGGATGTAGTTTATCGTCATACCCAGGACTAGCGCAGAATGAATACAAGCACCGACATGATAAATCTGTCTCTCATTTGCCTATGACTTTGCTAGATTTCAACTTGCAAAGAGACTGCTGTCTTGAGGCCACCAAACCAGCTATCACCTTTGTTGATGAAAACAAACAAGAAAATACCTTTCCATTGACGTAGCCTAGAGACCATATTATCGGGGTCTTTTGAAGCTTAAAATAGACACCGTTTTTCAAATTGAACTTATGAGACGTTAAAGCCACTATTATTTTAGTTATCATTAAGGCGTTGTTGAAGAGTCCTAGGTTAAATAAATCGGAATAAAACTTTGTATCCCACAGCTTCAGAGGGTCTGCGTTTATTGACATTGCAAATATTTTGGGAATGGTACTCTCTGACTGAGAACGTACGACTCGATGGGGGAACGCCCATAAGGCAAGATCTTTGATTGAAAACGTATACGATAACAGGGCTGGAAGTCATACATCGATAACTGTTCAAGCGAATTAAGTTCAACCATGTAAACAAACATTGCAAGTCCGCGAAGACTGTCACAGAAAGCAAAGAGAATAACATTATCTGGCCGAGAGTACTTCATTTAGACCTATAAGCGTCGTAAACAACAAATTCTGCCATATCTTACACGTGGCATTGCCAGCGGAGCGTAGCTTGAAAAATGAGAGAAAGTGAAAAATTGGGAACATACAAGTATCTCGCATGGGAGATAACAAAAATGGGAAACTGGAAGTTACCGACTTTTTCCCTCGAAGATTCAGAAATTTGACGAAAGACTAAACCGGTAATATGCCATTAAAATTTGAAGAAATTTCAGATTATAACGAAAATCAGTAGGCATATGGGAAGATTATGAAAATACACGAAATAATTAAAATAGTAATTATTATTGTTTGTGTGTTGTTTCCTGCTTTGTATCCTGTAGACCCGGTTCCAAGTTATGGTCCTTAGACCCTATACGAGAATTGTCCTTTAATTGATAACACTTTTCTTAGTATACGGGATATTACTAGTAGAGCTATCTTTCTGGGCAACTTGTATGTTGATGTTACCTGAGACACTATTAGTAAAATTGTCCATTCCTTTTCTCACGAGGCCCAGTGCTCCGATTACTATTGGTATAGTCTCAGTCTTCATTCAGCACGTCCTGTTAATCTCAATTTCCACCTCCTTGTATTTGGTCAATTTCTCGATAATTCTTATGGAAGTGTTTCTCTCAGATGTTACTGCTATGTCAATAGGCATACACTTCCTGGATTTCTTCTTCT
Organism: Acanthosepion lycidas; assembly: GCA_963932145.1. Lineage (NCBI taxonomy): Eukaryota > Metazoa > Mollusca > Cephalopoda > Sepiida > Sepiidae > Acanthosepion > Acanthosepion lycidas. Next base: position 111,280,465 of record OZ010583.1, on the reverse strand, counting down.
TCTTCTTCTTCTTCTTCTTCTTCTTCTTCTTCTTCTTCTTATTATTATTATTATTATTATTATTATTATTATTTTCTTTAATTTCTGGCGTTTACACATTTCTTTCCGGGTCCCACCAAGGGACCTAAGGTTAGAAATGGCATCATGACATTTTCCACTGACAAAAAAAAAAAATACATAGATAAAGCCCTTCGTAAAGTGTGGGCTGTACTTGTTAGAACAATTTTTGTATCTCTTTGAGGCATGGTCTTCCAAGAATCCCTTCAATTAGTCTACTGGAATCTTTTCCAACCAATCCTAGAGCTCCAACTACAACAGGGATTGTTGATGTTCCCATGTGCCACATTTTCGAGATTTCTATTTCTATTTTCTATTATTATTGTTGTTGTTGTTTTTGTTGTTGTTGTTTGTGCGTTATGTTTCCTGCTTTGTATCCTGTAGATCCGGTTCCAAACTATGGTCCTTAGGCTCTATACCAGAATTCCTGATTTTCTTGTCTTTTATGATAACTTATGATAATTTATTATTATTATTATTATTATTATTATTATTATTATTATTTTATTTCCTTTGATTTCTGCTGTGTACACATTTTGTTTCGGGTCCCGCCTAGAGACCTAAGGTTAGAAATGACATTTTCTACTGACACACAAACAAAAAATTATTATTATTATTATTATTATTATTATTATTATTATTATTATTATCTCTTTTAGCGTGGTTTTTCGTTTTCAAACGGAGATATTGCATTATATATGCATTATCAAGTCATACGACCTCAGACAGATGGCGCCTTTTTGCTGAATATTTGCAGAGCCAAGCAACGCGGACTTCTGAAGTGACTGACTACAAGGCCTTATTCCGATTTTCTTAATATAGGCAGTATAGACTCCAACTCCCCAATGATAACTAGAGCAATAGTGGCCTTGACGTCCCACATTCTTGTCACCTCAATCCGGCACTCAGTGTATTTTAAGCGTTCAAATTTCTTTGATAACCTCCTCTGGTTTGTGGCAACAACATTCCTCTTCGACTTCATAATGTCGACATGGACAACACTGCAGATGAGAAGCCATTTTTCATGGCAACGCTTGTTTGTTTGTTTTCCTGAGCAAGCAATCCACAAACGTTAATTATGGGAGTGATATTTTCCACCTCCATACTACGTAGCCTACACTTGTGCGAATCCACTTGGTGATAGATGTTCTTCCCGACAAAATTAGTATTCGGGGCTTGGTCTTTGGCAGCTACCAGTAGCCTTTCACTCTCGCGTTTCAACCAATCCCACGAATTTGTTGTCTTAATGACTTTGGTGTGCCTCGCAAATTGTCCATTAATTATTATTATTATTATTATTATTATTATTATTATTATTATTGCAACGTAAATTCTAGGTATCACCTAACATGAGAATTTGTTCACACAATATATATATATATATATATATATATATATATATATATATATATATATATATATATATATATATATATATATATACTGCCTCCCCTTATCTTAGATCACGGGTAATGACTCGGAAAGTGATTAAACTGAAAGCATAATTATCTAATAATAATAATAATAATAATAATAATAATAATAATAATAATAAAAATAATAGCTTCTGATCTTCATTGGAAGTTTTAACATCTATACGTTTTATCTTGATGAACTAAAATGAGTAACAGTAAATTAGTGTTTACTGAGGGAATTAGAAAATTTGTCAGATTATTGGCGACCGAAATCTTAACAACACCAGATATGCAGTGTTGATAGCGGAGACAGAAAAGGAATTGCAGGAATTTATGCAGAATGTAATAAAGGAAACTAAGAAGAAAGGAATAAAGATGAATGTCAAGAAGTCACAGAATGGATGGTTTTCAGCAACAACAACAAAACAACAGCCCAACATGTGAATTAGGAATTGGAGATACCAAAATCAAAAATTTAAATATCTACAAAGCGTTTTAATGGAGGCATAAAAAAAAAAAAACGCTTATACTTAACATCGGAAAGAGACAGAACTCTAGATCACTAATGAGGAAAGACGGCTTGGAAGTTTTGACACTCACAGGATATATTAAAGGCAAGAGAGAGAGAGGAAAGCAGTAACGAGTCTGTATAAACTATTTCTAGATCAGGGATCAGGGGAGATAGCGAAAAGTCAAACTTTACTAAGAGCTACAAAAGAAAAGAAATTGTGGAGAGTCGTGATAACAAACGCCCTGAAAGGACACGGCACAAAGAAGAAGAAGAAGAGGAGTAAATATCGCATTCATTACCATATATTTACTTGTTAGTTGCCCGACTATAACCTGTGGGAAATGTCACTTAAGGGTTGACACTTTTTATTATATAGTCATCGGCAATTCTTATGTCTTAGTCTTAAAAAGATATTTTTAGAATCTATCTATATTTCTGAGATGAGGTATTATGTACATTATCCGGACTATTGCCCTCATCTTTGTCGCCATATTTATTACAACGTTTCGCCCATTGTACTCTCCGGCCTTCTTCCGGTGGTTGGAATGTCGAACTGAACCCTTTATTTCGCTCGCTGGGGTAGACTGTTCTAGTTCCACGTGCCATATCTAATGGATGTCAGTTATCAGTTATCTGCCTTAAACAGGTATTGAACTCACAGCTCTTTGGGTCCTATCATTGGATCTAACCAACACATTATCCACTGTGCCATGTGTCCTAAAGACAATATTCGGAGAATTAAAATACAATACACCAGACCTGAGCTCAAATATATGTATTATTTTGGGGTTTTAATTAATAAAATAGTTTTGGTGAAAATGATGATTATTATGATATTTAAAAGAAAAACAAATTTCGATAAAGTTCAACATTCGTACCAGGAAAAAAATCGGTGTGTCAAAACAAAAGACTGTTTTTCTTTTGAAACCGCTATAAACTCTTATAAATTCTTATAAACTCTTATAAATTCTTATAAACCGCTATAAACTGCATATTCTCTGAGCAATTCTTATGGTTTTAAAAAGATATTTTTAGAATTACAATAAAACCCAAGCATATGAAACTGGATATATACGTTTTCTTTTTTTTTTTATAATCGACAGCATAAATTATTAAACATGATACTTTTACATGAAGATTCTAATAAATAAAGTTTTTAACATTTTTGTTGTTGTTGTTGTTGTTAATCTTCAAGAACAAAAAAAAAGGCACCACCAAAATAGATACTTATTTCCGAAATGATAGTAAAAAAAAAATCGACACCTTTATTTTAAAAATATATAAAATAATCAGGGAATTATTCGGTTCAAAAGAAATTTTCAGAACTTATTCATTAATGAATGAATACTTTTCAGAATAGAATATCTTATTAAAAAAAATGGGGAAATATTTGGTAGGGTTTGTTTCACACCTTCTTTTCGATATCGTAAATATATATATATTTTTTTTATTTGGGTGGGGGGTGTTGTTCGTCCAATGTTTTTACGGTTGTGTAAAAAGAAATGTCTAAAGATTGCCAAAAAACAATTCAATAATAAAACACAAAAAATTATTTTTTAGAATTGGTGCTTGCATAATTTAATAAAACAAGTTATTTTCTTTCAGATTCGATAGAAAAAAAAATCTAAACTAAATATTTATTTTTAAAAACAGTACTCGTGTAACTCGTAGGTATGGTGGAGTAATGGACAGCGGCTGGGATTGAGAAATCGGAGAGCCGAATTCGAATAACGTCTTTTCGATATCGTAAGCATATTTTTTTTTAATATGGGGGTGTTCCCCCAATTTTTTTTTTACCGTTGCGTCAAAAGAAATCTCTAAAGATGTTACTTTAGTAAAAAGAACATTCACATCCGAAAAAAGAAAATCGGTGTGTTAAAACTAAGATATATTTTTTCTCTTGAAACTGCTATAAACTGCATATCCCTTGCATACTTCCTCGCCTATCCTTATAGTTTTAAAAAGATATTTGTAGTAAATTCAAACATTTCAAACTGGATTTCTGCATCTTCATTTTCCTCGAGAATTGACAGCAAAACTATTAAAAATTATTCTGATAAATAAAGAGTCTAATAAATAAATAGCTTTTAACATCTTTGTTGTCACACATCATGAAAACAGTTAAGCGTTTATTTAAATTTTCTTCTTCTTTTACCCACATACATTTTTTATAAATTTAAGTATAAAAATACGTTTTTGAAGCTATTTCAACCAAAGATGATAATCTTGTGAAAAGTACCCCAAATATCATAACGGTTTGTAAAACTAATTTAAACTTTTCTGTCTTTACCAATGAATTCTTCTGCTACCTACCTCTTTGTGGAAAAGATTCTAGGATGTATAAGCATGGCGTTGGTGTTTATATCCGGGAAAATCACCCTATGGCAAGGGAATTATCTATTATCCTCGGGTGATTCTTTCTTTTATTAACACGTTGCAGTAGATGCAATTGACATATTCTAAGTTTCCCCATCAGTGATATTTAGTGACCAGTAGCGCGCAGCAGAATCAGGCCAGGGATAGGACAAGAACAGCGCGTGTTCGTTAAAGACACCGGAACAAAGAACGCGATATTCATGCTCAGAATGTTATGAGAAAGATCTATACAAATACAGAAGGACGGGTACCTCTGATTCATAGACTACGCAAAGGCCTTCCACAAGCTACGCCACAAGGATCAGCAACCTTGATATATTCGGGAAAGATATTAGAATAATCAAGAACCTATACTGGCGGCAAACAGAATGCATGCGCATAGAGAACGAGTTCAGCGAATATACAAAAATAGAAAGGGGTGTAAGGCAAGGATGTGTCTTCTCACCGGACCTCTACGATGTATTCTCCGAAGCAATTCTGAGAGAATTGGAAATCCTACCGGGATTAAGCATTGGCAGCCACAATCTTAACAATATAACATACATAGATGACATAGTACTGATAGCAGACACTAAAAATAAATGACAAAACCTTCTGTAGCGAAGGAGAACAAGAAGGGACTAAGCATAAACTACGAGAAGATATAATGTATGGTCACCAGTAAAAGGATGAGCCTGAAATGTGATTTACAGGTCGGGGACACTAAAATCAAGCAGGTGCGGAAATTTAAATATCTGGAAAGTGTTTTGACAGGACGATAAGTGCGACACTGAGATCGCATTCCAAAAACTGGGCAGAGTATTGCAAGACAGGAGGGTTTCTTTGGTAACAAAAAAGAGTGCTAAGCTGTTCCGTGACACCTGGCTTCCTTTACGACAGCAAATCTTGGACGGTCTCCTCAAAGAGACTCGAAGCGACGGAGATGTGGTTTTACAGAAGGATGCTGAAGATATCATGGACCGAGCGTGTGAGTAACGATGAGGTCTTGGAGAGGATACAAACAAGGAGGAGGTTTATACTTAACATCAGGAAGATGCAGATTACATTTCTGGGACATGTAATGAGAAAAGAGGGTCTGGAGACTCTGATACTCGCAGGTCGAATAGAGGAAAAGAGAGACAAAGGAAAGCAGTGCATGACAAACCTGGCGTGTTTAAGCAAGTGGATGACAGAACGTGGTCTGGGGTGAGACGTTGGTAGAGGAACGAAACTTATTGAGAGCTACAAGGGATAGGGTGAAATGGAGAGCCATGATCGCCTACGTCCTGAAAGTACACAGCACATAAAAAGCAAAGGAAAATGAACGACATACTAATACAGGAAGGATCTTATTGATGCAATATACAATACACAATGAGAACTGCAAAGTCGTTTTGATGATTAATGATAGCACATCACTTAATCTTTTATATTTGATATTACGTCTTATTCAGCCCAACATTTTGTCAGTTACTCTCGACCAATCTTTGCGTGAGTGGACCCACGTCCAAAACGTAAACCCTATGTTATCATCTACGATGTCTGAAAGACTTTCTAGCGCCTTTCTGGGTAGCTGTTTATCTCTCTCTCTCTCTTTCTCTCTCTATTCGCATAGGCTTACGGCCATATAGCGTTGAAACACCGGTTTCTGTACGATTACCGAAGTTAAGCATCGTCGAGCTTGGTCAGTACCTGGATGGGTGACTGCTTAGAAATACCAGGTGCAGCAAGCTTGGATGTGCAGGTGGTGTAATGAATAAGCCGGAGTTCCGATTTCATTTTGGTTTGTTATATTCATTTATGCTCAAAATCCACCATCTTCTCCCCCCAGCTATGGGTTAATTAGTAGTATCGGTAAATCATTATCATCTCAAAAAAAAAAAAAAAAGAATGAAGAAAATTCTTACAATTTAAAAATATTTTATGGCCTTAAATAACCTGCAATGGGTTGATAAACCGTAGAAAATGAAGCGATCAATCTTTCAATGTTTGTAAAATCGGTTGCAGCTCTAGGGTCATGCCATTGTGCATTCGGCGTCTGCGAGTTCTGTTATCACGTGGAACTACATATTTGGTAGGTGTCTAATGATTTGGTATTACCTCAAAAACAATAGTGCAAGAAAATTAATAAATGCCAACGTGATGTTGAACAGAGAAAAATAAATTGCGTATATACTGTTTCACTTATTACCAGATATATTTATCACAACGTTTCGTCTGTTGTATGCTCTGGCCTGCTTCAGGTGGTTGGAATGTCGAACTAAGCTCCTTATTTCGCTCGCTGGGGTAGACTGTTCTAGTTCCACGTGCCATGTTTAATGGATGTCAGTTATCAGTTATCTTCTGTTAATTCCCCTCTCCAAGTTCTCCACTGCCTTAACTGGGTATTGAACTCACACTCTTTGCGTCCTGTCACTGGATCTAACTAACGCCTTTTAGTGGATAAAGGCGTTGGCTAGACATTCCAACCATCCGAAGAAGTTCGGAGCGTACAACGGCTGAAATGTTGTAATAAATATGGCGACAAAGATGAGGACAGTAGTCCGAATAATTTAAATGGTGTACATAATACCTCATCTCAGAAATATAGACAGATAAAGAAGAATCCAATTTTGTTTTGATTCTAACAGGCACCATATTCAACATTCTTGACAATTTTCATTGATATTCTCCTCCAGTATTCTATATTGAAACATGTGTGCTTATAAAAATATAAGTTCGTGGTAACTTTCCGAATACCCTCTATATAAACTCAGCTGTACATAGGCGCTTCCTAAGATCAATAGTGCAAAAAAGGGTTTGATCGAGTGAAACCTGGAGACTTTGGAAAAACATCATCCCTCTTTGTACATTGTAAACTGGTGCCCCCCAAAAAACTGAACCAAATAACAGAAACTACATAACTTGAAGACTGCCAACAGCTGCAACAACTAAATTGAATAGTACATGTAACACGGAGAGAAAATATGACATGTTAACATTCTATACTAAAAGATTAAGAACACCCCACATCCCACCCAATCAATACTGGAAAGAGTGATAACAGCTACTGGACATGAAAAACCTGATTTCCTGAAAAATGTTTTATGAGAAAGATTTTATAAATTTCAACCGAAAGCAGTACTGGCTGATCGGTCAATGAATGCCAGATGTTTCCTTGGAAGGAAACGGCTAATATTGCCATTACCATTACGAAAGCCAGATTAGACCAAAAATGAACAATTGCTGACACATCTGGGCTGGAGCTGCCCAAACCATACTTTCTAAGCATGACCAATTTCAGAAGCGTTTGCGCCGCCTTATTTTTCCACACTACGACCCCTTTCCCACAGACGGTACATTGCTAGCTCCTCGATTCTCTATCGCTATTTACATGGAGGATGTTCGGGCGAACTACATTTCTTGTTTTCACCAGTCAAATCCTTCAATCCGTTCGTATTCCATTGCTATGGAGGAAGTTAAAACAGCTTCTTCCCCAGAAACGTTGCAATGTGAAACGAACTGCCGAGAGTCTGATTACACAATCACTAAAATCCTAACCTATTCATCCTATATCTCGTCTGCAGTCGCTCTCTCACAGACGTGCCGTCGCCCCCCCCCCCTTTTCGTATTTTTACAAATACTATCACGGTAACCACTCCGAGGAGCTGCTCTCGCTGGTTCCCAGACTTCATGAATTTAAGCGTTCTACTAGGCTGGCATCTCGCTCTCACCCTTTCACTGTCGAAACTGTTAAATGTAGCCGTCTCTTCTACTCCAATAGCTTCATGCCTCGCACTTCTCGCCTGTGGAACTCACTCCCCTCTTCCTGTTTCCCTGATAGCTATAATCTCCAACAATTCAAATATAATGTCAATTGACGTCTCCAGATGACCTGATCTGTCCCCTATCCTTCTCTTCATCCTTTCCTCTATCACTCCTATTTGCTCTAGCTACAACTCTCTGTAACCTCTTGCGTGCTAGTGACACTCCCGCCTTGCTTGGGGTGAAACACTTAAAAAAAATATCCTTATAGCATGCCATTCTTGCTTTCTCTTTATACACCCTTAAAACATACGCATTTAACAAAGCTTTACCTTGAGTGACAATCGGGCCTTGTATTGAATGAACAATATTAAAAAGAAATTGCTATGCATTTGTTTTATGTCTCATATCAAAAATATTATTACTTAGACATACAAAATAATAAAAAAAAAATAATGATAAATAAAATATTTAGAAAATTATAAATCATAATCCTCCGCTGGTCATCAATGACCATGGATTTGATCCCACCCATCTGTAAAGTAGGATCAAAATTTGGTATGAATGACAAGATGTTGCCCACGTAGCATTCCCCACACTCTGCACGTTACTGGTGGAACAGCAAGGTCATTAGAGTTTGGCACTAGCACCGTAGCAGAAGCTGACGGAAATCAGCAATAAACTCCGAATTTTTAGCTGTATATCATGTGCTACATACGTTTTTAAATTCAGAATTACTTTCTCCTAGTCCGGTTACCATCAAAACCTTCGTCCTGAATGCAGAAAAATGACGTTCCAGAAGGTAAAGCTATTTTCGGCTGTCACCTGTGGGTGAGCTGGGCTGTTTCTAGCAGAAGGAATAAACGGAAAAACGAAGTGAGACCTCTGAATAGAACTGTGTTCTAAAGAAGAAAAGATTCTTCAAATTCTCAGTGACTCAAGTGAATTTGCTAAAGCCCTTTTCTGTTTTTCGTCTTTCAATTAGGTGGGTGCACCATTTTTTTAAAAAAAATTTCCAACCTTATCTAAACTTTTTGTATTATCTTCTCAGAGTTTTTTTTTTTTTGCATTATTTGAAGATTGTATATTTTTAAGAGATTATAATGCTTATTTTGATACGTTACCTGCCTTTACTAAAAAAAGGCGCACAAAATGAATCACAAGACACTAAAATAAAATAACAAAAATAAAATAAAATACAATAAAATAACAAAATACAATGAAATAAATGTTCGTTCCTTTCTAATTTCAAATACTAGTTTTGAATCTTGTTTCTTTTTGTATGCGCCATTTTAATATTCGGGATAAATGAGATGACGTCGTTCTCTCTTCCTGCACGCTTTTTAGGGAAAATTCCTTTTGCTCTCCTTAGTTTTATGTTGATGAAATTGCATTTTCAAATTCTTTACTCTAAAAGAAATCCAACATCTTTTCCGCTGTAGTTTTTTTTTTTTTTTTTTACGCAACTTAAATGAAAGCACTTTTAATGACTACTTCGAATATCATTTACTATTTAATGAGCAAATAACTTGAAATGAGGTATCAAATGACAAAATCCGTCCGGTTGGTTTTGCTGTGAAACACACATCTCGTTAGGAAAGGTTTTCTATTTAAGCCTTAGCCCATTTAGTAGAAACGTTGATTCTTTGAAAGAACGACATTTTTACGAATCCATTTTGCTCAATAAACGATACTAATTCATGAATGACTTACAATCCACACTAACCAAACTGAATTTATCGCCTAAAAAGGACCAAAATTATCTTACAATTTATTACTATTTCTTTCTTTTCGAGTCTTTTTTTTCTTTCTTTCTTTTCGAGTCTTTTGATCTCGCAGTAGTAATAGATGTAAATTGCCTAAATTTCTTCGATGTAAGATTGCCTTGTTCAAGTTGAGTAATTTTTATTTGAATGTATTTATTTGATTGTTTACATCAAGTTGCACTGATGAGAATAAACGGAGAATATACCAAAAAATTATTAGTTAGTAATATAAAATATTTCAAGATAATAATGAATAAAAAACTGTAAATAAAATAAAATAAATAAAAGGCAAACATAGACTTTCGTGCCCACAAAATAAAGGAGTATCAAAAGGGCTATTTCTCTTGACGCCGCTATTATTTTAACTACCTTCTATCCTCGGCAGTGCTCATTGTTTCAAAAAGCAATGGTTAGAATTGTAATGAAACCTAAAAATATGATGAAAGTGAATTTATACGTATTTATTCTTGAGACTTTACGACAAAGATATTAAATACTATTTATGTATACATATATAAATATATACTCTTTGTATTTATTTTCCATTCAAAATGATGGCTTTCACTCTCGTAAATTTAAAGTTGAGATCCGTTTGAGCTTCCTTCGCGGATATATAAGATGGCCCAGCGGATAATGCTTTAGAAGCGAAAGTAGCCGGATGTCTGCTTGGAGGTGGAGAGCGGAAGGGGGTTCGCCGTCCGCATCAAAAAGTCACGCGGAGAACTAAAGGTTGAAAGATTTTCAGCATTCCGCGGAGGGCTAAAGGCTGAGAGATTTTCGGTATTCCGCGGAGATCTAAAGGCTGAGAGATTTTCGCCATTCACAAGGACAACGTCGACGACTACTACGATAACGAAAAGGAAGAAGAACAAAGAAAAACTAAAAGCCGGCCACGCCAACAGCGAAAAGGACGCTGCAAAAAGGTAGAATCAAATGTGAAAGAAATTCCAAAAATATTACTAAAAGTCTCATTGACGCATATGAGTTTTGCCAAGTCTTCTCTCTGGTTTTTCCTCCATATATTAAGCGACTCCATCTTTTTTGTAAATTGTATTTTCAACCTTATTATAAGTTTTATTGTATTACCTTCACATGATTTGAATATTGTATGGTAAATCATTTTATGAGCAGATAATTTCTATATTTTGATCTGTTATCTTGCCTTATTCTTAATAAGGTGCACAAAAAGGGAATTTTTGTGCAAACGTTTTGTCAAACTTGTTATATTGTTTCATGTCATTGTAATAAATGTTTGTTTCTTTCAAATTTCACATAAGAGTTTCGATTCTTGTTTGTTATTTTATGCGCCTTTTTTAATATTCAAGATAGAAAAGGTGACATTCTCTTTTCTTCCATTCCTTTTCAGCGAAAAATCCTTCTATATGATACCCTATCACCACCAATTATAAAAGCAACAAGTTGAGATTAAATGAATATTTTAAAAACTAATGATTTTTTTATCGAAAAAAAAAGAGGCCAGTTTAAAATTAGTACGTGTACGGGGTTTAAACTAATAACAAAATAAAAGAAAGAAAACATTAGTCCAAAATTAGAAAAGAAAATCTATTTAGAGTAATTGAAAAATATTACACATCACTTCTTCTAAGAAAAAACGACTAGTACATTGAAAAGAAAGAAAACCCAGTCAAAAAATTAACAAGAAATATGCTTTATCCAAGAAATTTGTACAATTTGAGATTATTATTACTAATTATTTCTTTTTTATGTCATGTGGCAAGAGATGGGAATGTAACCAGTGTAAAAAAATGTTGTGCATTCAAAGTACGACAAGCTCTAATCAACTCTGAATTTGTCATGCATTTCATATAGTAGGCTTTTCTTTCAGGTAAGCAATATGACTTTCGCTTCTTTAGGTCAAATGATGTTTTAATGATTATGGCTGAAAGATAAGAATGTTGAAGCTCGGGCCGTTGCTTTGGACAACACGAAAGCATTTGACAGGGTTTAGTATGACAGTTTTCTTTGCAACCTTAGTTTAATTTGCCCTTCGACAAAGTCTCGTCAGAGTTCCTCTCTGTTCAAGGCAGAGAGTTTGACAGTTAAACAATCTGGTCGACTGTTCCCCCAGGCCTTCTCTCCTACTAATCTTATAGTAGGCGCAAGAGTCCAACATAGACTCTTTATAGAGAGGACACCACAATACACACACACACACACACACACACATATATATATATATATATATATATATATAAAAACTATGAAAATACCTTTTGTAAACAGCTGCTATCAACATCTGCCTAGTTTGTGTTCGCATATCTATTGAGTATTTGTAATCTTCCTGTTTCAAATCAGAGAGGTTTTAAGCTGAGTAAACATTACTGAAAACGTGTAGGACTTTTCTATAATACGACTCTGTTTTTGCCTTTAATTTTTGTTCAAAATATCTCGTATTATACACAAGAAAATACGGTACCTGTTAAGATATGGAATCTTTTTTCAGTGATTTTATGATGGGGCGACGTGCTATTGAACTGGCAGTATGGTCTGAGGATGATTCAAAATCGAAATTCTTTACACTTGATCTGTGAGGTCAGAACTAACCGGAATCTAAAACCTCTTTTTAGGAAACAAATTCATGATAGGTAACAAACGATTAAAAAAAAAACAGAATCGATTAAAGAAGCGATTAAAGAAAGCTTAACCTGGATGGGTTTTAAACAGAAAGAGAGTAAAAAAGGGATCTCTTTATTTTTCTGTCTTATATCACATCCAATCCCCTCCCCTCCACACACACCTGGGGAGATGAATACGACCTATGGGAATCCGATATAGAGATTGTCTGCGTGTAACTTCAAACACAGAAATATGCATGTACGAACACTTACGTAATTAGTACTCTGCTTGTTTTGCTGACAAATAGATGTTATTTATTGTTTATGCTTTTGCTTTAGTATGTGCTTGAAATTTTGAATCATTTTATTTATATTAGCGTTTCAAAGATTGTTTTCTTCTTTTTTTTTTCATTCTTACATTACAACGTATTTTTCACCAACGATCCCTGAAGGATTCACCATCCGCCATATTTGATTTTTTTTTCTTTACTTCACGTTAACAAATAACCAACTCCTTTTTTTCCATATTTCTTATCTTGTTCCATCTTCCTTTTCGACATATCTTTAGTTAGTTGACGATATTTTTTTGTTTCATTGTCTGAATCATTTCCCTTTTCTAAGCGTTTTCTTACTTTTTCCTTCTTTTTTTTCTTCTCATTCTTTTCTACAGTGTTTTGACATATTATCAGTTTTCGCTATGGGCTTTTTAAACCCGAGTTTCTTTCCTTTGTTTTTAGAATTCTCATTCTCTTAAAGCTTCTGTTGATATTTTTTATACTTTAACATTTAATGTCATCATTTTCGTTTTGCTTCTCTTTGTAAAACTGCTTATCTACTTCGTCCTTTCTCACTTTTTATTTCAATTTTTTTCAACCCAACCTTTAAACAATTCCAATTTTGTTACATAGAATAGCTATCATTCGCCTTCTCCTTTGCAACTGTATCAATTCCTCTTTTCGTCTCAGAACAGAAACTATTTTTCTGACAATAAGTGTGCTTTAGACTTCTCGGGCAGTGAAGAATATAATTGTCCTCTTATTTCATTTTATTTTTTTTTTTTAAATTACCTTTGAATTTCACAAAATTTATCTCTAAGGGAAACACTGGGTAAGAAAAAATGTTAACGCTAATGTTATTAGTAAAACTATCAATGTTACATATGTGCATCTGCTTTTACATTATCGAAGAAAAACAAGGGAATTGGTGATACTGCAATGTCCTCGTTCACTTTATTTGAAGGGTGGATAATGATATTTGAAAATGTTAGACTATGCCCTTAGAGGAAAGGTTAGAGATTTAAACTATCAGTTTAAATTTAAACAGGAAAATATCATCATCGATTGCGAGAATACTGTTGTATTACTATTAAATGTTATATATAACATTCTATTCGGAAAGGTGAGATATCAATCTTCTCAAGACAAATATTGTCGCATGACCAAAATAAATTTATTAGTATGATTGTTTTATTTCCTTTGATTTCTGGCGTGTACACATTTCTTTCCGGGTCCCGCCCAGAGACCTAAGGTTAGAAATGGCATATTGACATTTTCAACTGACAAAAGTATATATATATATATATATATATATATATATATATATATATATATATATATATATATTACATAGATAAAGCCCTTCGTAAAGTGTGGGCTGTACTTGTGAGAACAATGTTTTGCATTTCTTTGAGGCATGGACTTCCAGTAATCCCTTCAATTAGTCTACTGGAATCTTTTCCAACCAATCCTAGGGCTCCAACTACATGTTTTGTTGATGCTCCCATGTGCCACATTTTTGAGATTTCGATTTCAAGATCCTTGTATTTTGACAGCTTTTTGAATGTCTTCATAGATACGTTGTAGTCTGCACGGACTGCTATATCAATAAGGAGGCACTTTTTTTTCTTTGTGGTCTTTAATAACAATGTCTGGGCGGTTGGTTTGGTTGTTCTGTCAGTGTGTATTGTGTAGTCTCATAGAATTGTAACAAGTTCTATCTCCGTAACCGGGTCTGGGTGGTGTTCATACCATTTTCTTTCAGTTTCCTTCCCGTAAAAGTTGCAGATTTTCCAGTGCAGATATTGGTCCACTCTGTCATGTCGGGTTTTATACTCAGTGGGTGCCAATATCGTGCAACCTGATACAAGATGATCAATCGTTTCTGGATATTTATCACAAAATCTGCATTTTGGGCTAACACAATATTTTAGTATATGTGCTTGATAATTCCTAGTTAACAAGCATTGGTCCTGTGCAGCAAGGATAAAACCTTCAGTTTCAGCTTTCAACCTTGCACTACGTAGCCACTGATGGGTACGGGTTTTGTCTACATCAGCTTGTTTGGTACGGGCAGAGTATTGGCCATGAAGCGGTTTATCTTGCCATCGCTTCTGTATCTGGTCGGTTGCATTTGTCTTTGCTCTCTTTTTTAAGTATTTTGCAGCGTCAGCCGGTGTATTGGGCTTTACTTGTATTTCTGCACCAATTTGAAACTCTATTTTGAACTTGTTGTCTTCCTTTATTACGGAGTAAAGACGCTTACTACTTTCATGTTCTTTGACACGTACCATCATCCAGTCTTCTGTAGTTTCCAAGTATCTTAGGAGGCCATTTGTTGTAGTTTTGTAGGACAGTTCTAGTTGAACTAATCTTCTGCCTCCTTCGGATCTGAGCACATACAGACAATCAACATCAGCTTTGGGATGATGCATGCGGTAGCAAGTGAGAAGCTTTCTCGTTTTGGCGTCCATTCGCTTAAATACAGTATTCGGAACATTGTACACTATTTCGGCAAATTCTTTTACAAGTATCCAACTGATATCAAACGACTTATTCGGCACGAAAAAAACTCACTAAAAGCCTCAATAAACGTGTATTTTGGTGGGCAGTAATAGTTATGCGTCGAATTATTCTAGGATTTATTGGGTGGAAATAACTGTGGATCCAGATGAAATTTTTCAGCTATTTATAGTGTAAATAGATAAATAGCCCAAATAAAGTGCATCCGGATCCACAATTATTCCCACTCAATAGACCCTAAAATAATTCGAAACATGACCGTTACCGACCATTAAAATAAACGTTATAAAAATACAATAAACTACCCACAAAGCATCACTGACCTGCATATATAAACAGTCGAGCTAAAATACATCGCATATGTCCTGATGATTGCGTATAAGCATGAAACAGACTGTCGCCGCTGGCTGTTGACTTCAATGGACTTGATTATATATATGTTATCCGTCTGTTTTCATGTAATTTATTATTGTGGATTATTTTTGTTTCGGCTGTATATTTTGTATGCCTTTCTTCTTGCGTTGTGGATGAAATGATATGGGTATTGTAGGTTTGTGAATGTGTTTTCTATGTCTATCTATGTTTCTTCTTTAGGTAAATATTGGGTGCTGCAGATTCTTAACGCTTTCAGATAGAAACCTATAATAATTCCGGGTTTAATTTTAGAAGTGTGGTTTGAGTAGAAATTGATCAGATAATTTTTGTTTGTAACCATTTTGTAAACATCAAAATTGAGTTCGTTATTATTTCCGTGTAATACAATATCTAATACTACCGACCAACTCTTTCACGTCCACTATCGAGAACAATATATATATATATATATATTATAATATAAAGAAAAAACAGTAAGATATATAGTCCGGTGTTCATATTGATATTTTTTATTTTTATTTTTACAAAACAGTGCTCAATGTAAAATTACAGAGCATAAATATTATAAATTAACATTGTCATTTTTTTTAAAGGGTCGTGGAGATATTTCCTGCCTCTTCGCTATTTTGCGTGTTTATATATCTAAATACGTCTGCGTGTTTATGCATTATAATCTGATTGTGTATTTATTGTCCTTTGCAAGATTTCACCTGTTTCTGCTTTAAATGTATCTACGTTGTCATGAAGTTCAGAGCAGCATTTGATTTTAACGTTTATTCCAACTTAATTTCAATAAAAACAAAATAAATAGAAAAACATAGGTATTTTTTACTCAGTAATTTTATAATTTTAAACTTAATAGAGATTAAATTTAAATTTTAAAATTGGTAATTTTTAATTTCAAATTTTATCGTATAATTTAATATTTATTAGTTGGAATAAATTCTATTTTAGTCTAAATCCAACATTAAAGCTTTAAATGATTATTATAACCTTAGTCCGTTGTCAAGTTTTTTGAATTCTCATATACTTGTATTTTGATTGGTCAATCCAGCTTACGTAACAGCGTTTCTCCTAGCGAGGGGTGTTTGATTGATTTGAACCTTTTAAAACTCTTTATTCCACATTAAACACCATCACTTGATAAGACACCAGAAGTGTTGAAAGAAAATGGCTATTTTTGTAGCTATTTTGTAACATATTTATGTTAGGATTTTCGAATAAATAATTATATTTGCTCTACTTTGTATTGAGCACTCTTTTAAGAATAGTATTTGTTGGTTATTGGAATTTATTCCGTATACCCCAATCCTATACTTGGGTATATGTGTGTGGGTATATGTGTGTATGTATATATATATATATATATATATATATATATATAGTTATCATTGTTATCATCTCAATCATTGTTACTACTAATATCATTAATATTATTATCTAATATTCTTCATTTTAAATTCGTGAGACAAAAGGCGAAATGTTTTTACAGCTATTCACCTCCTCTTTTATAGTAGGCGTCTTCTGATGGACAGTGGAAAAGATAATAAAGATCTTTATCAAATGTTACGGCGAAAGAATTGGTGATTCTCACACTGAGTTCATGACCGACTGCCAGATATATTTAATTTAGCCCATTTCAAAAATCGCTACTCATTATAAAACGCTGATGAAGGTTGCAGGTCAATCGTATATTTTGTAATTAACAAAAAAACTTTATTGTACACCCAAATATCAACTAAATAAAATAATATTTTTAACATCCTCTTTTGGTATACATATAATGTGTATGTATATATATATATATATATATATATATCATAAGTAATTCATTGAGTCTAGAAGAAACCTCAGCAGAAAGGACTGGACGATCTTTTCATTCCATATTACGGACACATCAGCAGTGTGCATCCACAACCGAGAATTGAACCCATACCGTTATGTTGCGACACAAGAGTCACACCATCTATACAAACAGGCCTCGGTGACGAAAAGGTAACGAATTAGACTCGATATAGCGTCGCTCTTCACAAATTCCGTCCAGCGCTTTCTGCATTCTGTTTAGGATTTGAGCATTCTGTTGTCAAAACACAATCTTTATATATATATAAATTACAAACATTATGTCTGCTAATTTTTATCAAAATCCGTTCATACTCACCAATAAACTTCCATGTATTGATGTTAAAGGGTGAGAGAAATTTGCTATAGCTGTTTAAATTTCTTTTATTTTCACTTCCCAAGTACTTTCGACCTTTTTCCAAGATCATCTTTATGGGCAAAAGTGGTAAAAAACTATATGTTGTACATTGGTATAAGTATTTATACAAAGTTATGCGTTTTTATACATTACCATAATTTTTCATTATGCTTTTAAATGCAAAACGGCTGACAATGTTCTGAGCGTTCATTAGAACGTTAAACAATTATCCATTATGGAATTTTTTTCTCTCTTTATGTTATAATGTCATGGTCACGCGCGCATTAAAGCGTAAAAAACTGTTCCTTTACAGGCATTTCAGAATATTACTGCATTATTCATATTTGTATATATATATATATATATATATATATATATATATATATATATATATATATATATATGGTTGTACTCACTTGGAAAATCCTTGAATATTTCGACTTATGGTAGAACAACCCCAAAAAAGAAAGAACTAAAAACATGAAGCTAAGACAAAAACAATCAGAGTTCAAGCTCAAATTCCAAAGAAAAAAAAATCTCCAAAACGAGTAAAAGCAACTACATAAAGTGCTCAGTACACGAAGTAGAGCAAACATAAGACAAAGCTGATGACCCGTTTAGGTGAAACCTAGGTAGGTTTACCTGGCTCATTATTCATATATATATATATATATATATATATATATATATATATATATATATATATATCTGTGGGTATCTCTTTCTCTCTCTCTCATTCTCTCTCTCTCTCTCTCTCTTATATATATATATAATTACTTCTTGAATATAACTGAATATAAATATATTTAATTTAATTATATATTTAAGTTATAAATTTA
Organism: Acanthosepion lycidas; assembly: GCA_963932145.1. Taxonomy (NCBI): domain Eukaryota; kingdom Metazoa; phylum Mollusca; class Cephalopoda; order Sepiida; family Sepiidae; genus Acanthosepion; species Acanthosepion lycidas. The sequence continues at coordinate 111,261,829 of OZ010583.1, read as the reverse complement.
AATATTTCTGAAATATATTTGAATATAATTTAAATTATAAATTTAAATAGGTAAATTATAAATTTAAATATTTCTTCTTAAATATAATTGAATATAATTTAAATATTTAAGTTATAAATTTAAATATTTCTTAATTTAAACACACACACACACACACACACACACACACACACACACACACACACACATACATATATATATATATATATATATATATATATATATATATATATAATATCAGTATTGATTATGTTTGTGCGTAGACGCATTTATATATTTACATTTTAAGCATTCTGTTCAATAGCTCCATTAATGGGGAACAAATGTGTTGAAGACGTGAATGTAAGTCAGAAACCAATCTGGTTTACAGACTGGCACGCTCAGATGCGTTTTGGCGGATAAATTTCAACAAGATTACAGTATTTCCTGTTTAAAATACATTATAACGAATTCAAAAACCGAAATCAGGAATTCACATTAAAACTAGCTTTACCCACATCTACTTCGAATGCTTCCTCCATTTTGCGGCATTTTTTTAATTATTTTTTCTTTTTCCTGACACCGTAGAGTCGAAGTCTGTCCGATAAGCCTCGAGCTATTTAATATTAATGAAAAAAAGTAGTCTAACTAGGGTAATGGCGCCTTAGTCCTTTCAAAGTACTCCACTTGGGACTGCACACACTTATCCCAGCATCATTTTCGTTTTTAAAGCGTTCTATAAAACCTATTCTAGAGAAACTCGTCAGTCTTCTTGAACACACACACAGTGTATCTTAACTTTACGGAACTCACACGTTTTCAATACTGGAATTTTTTTTAAAAAAGAAATAACTCTACAAGACATGATAATTAGGCAAGGTAAAGTATGCAATCTTACTCGAGGGTATTTCACAGCTAAGTGAAACTGTTTCCTTTTGACCCAATGGTCCGGTAACTTCGACGATGTTCAGTGGAGGAGAGGACAGAGGTTTTCTCATTTAATTTTATTTACTTTATTCAGCAATTATTTTATTTTTTTAATTTTGATTTTAGTTTATTAGTTATGTTTGTTTGTTTTTTTTGTTTGTTTTTTTTTTTTTTTTTTTTTTTTTTTGCATATTCTGGTTTGGCAGCCTAAAGAGTTTGAATAAAAATTGGACTTATTTGTACGCGTATCTCGCCAAATTTATTTTATATTCACACAAGAATTAAAATATTGGTCATTGTGCAAAAAAAAAAAAAAGTAAAAAGGATTTGCTTACATAGCGGACGTTTAAGGAGAGGAATTGAGATGAGATATTTTGAACTGAATGAGCCCGCAGGAAATCGTCTTTTTTATGCAGGCGTCGTAAAATTAATTCTGAACATTTAGTAAGTTATTAGGTTGGTGCAAAAATAATGACCTAATAATGTCGTTTTTTGACGTATTTTTTAACGTCAAAAAACGACATTATTACGTCATTATTTTTGCACCAACCTAATACATCAAGGGATCGCATTAGGTCCTCAGCATATTAAAATGGCGGGATATAGAATATGTTCCAAAAAGAGTTTTAAAATGGCCCTCTTCATGGAGCTGCTATACACAATAACGGCAACAGAGCCTATGTAGATTTAATGTGGATATATATTGAGGTGTGAAACTGATAGGTAAAATGCAGTATTATGTCCATACCATTTGAAACCTCATAAAGAGTGTATTTAACAATTAACAAAAGGTAGGTTCCAATTCTGACGGAGAGTGCATTCTTTAAATGATGAAATTAATCATATATATATATATATATATATATATATATATATATAAGACTATATTTCCTTATATATATATATATATATATATATATATATGAAGAAATATAGTATTAAGATGTGCTATATTTATGGGATAAAGTACTCAATATCAGAGATAGAGCGTGTGTAAATATAAAAGTGAACATTGAAGTCAACACTTAGAGGCGACAGTCTGTTTCATACGACAGTCTGTTTTGGCCTGACGATTGCGTCTAGCATGAAACAGACTGTCGCCTCTATATATATGGTTGAACAAACCACCTGAGGAGACCGTAGGGCTCGAAACCACGTTAATGTTCTGGAAAGCATTCATCTTTTTTAAATCATTAAACAGCTCTACAAGCCTGGTCTCCGAGCTTTTAATGCGTACGATCTTAAATATTTTACCGTTTGTTTACTCTGGCGTGTATATATATATATATATATATATATATATATATATATATATATATATATATATATATATATTATATATATATATATATATATATATATATATATATATATATATATTTTCAAACATATATAGTTAAACATAACAAATAACGAAGTCTATTATGTTTGATCATGAGCCGTTCTAAGCTACGTATAGTTGCTTTAATTTCGGGAGAAAATGAAAACAAAAACTGTACAACTTTTGGTACTTTTTTTTTTATTATGCTGTTCCTCGAATCGCATGAGGCATCATCAGAGTGTTTATATGGACATTTCAACAAAGATGTTCAGTATGAATGATGATATACTGTTATGTTTACATTTGTTATATATATATATATATATATATATATGTGTGTGTGTGTGTGTATGTGTGTGTGTGTGTGTGTGTGTGTGTGTGTGTGTGTGTGTGTGTGTGTTAGAACAATGGTTCTCAACGGAGGCCCATATGGACCCTAGCGTTCAATGTAATATTACTGGTGGTACACACACAAAAAATGTTGTTACAATTGAGAACTAGAATTTCTACAGTAATCGACGCCATATTAAAATAGTAAAAGTAGAAAAACAAACTCTAAAATTACCAGGAAACCAGATCGAGCGATGTAAGTTTGCGTCGTTTTAAATCTACTGGAGGTTTTGATTGTAAAAGTTGAATAAAAACTGAGAAGGATATATAAAGGAAGGATTATATATATATATAAAGGAAAATGATATAAAGATTTATTTATTATATAAATTAATTTAATATATTAATGATAAATAATAATATTAATTTTAACTATTAATAATGTTAAATAAAATATTAATATAAATTAATATAAAAAAATTTTAAATATAAAATATTAATAAAATTAATTTAATATATAAATTATATAAGGATTATATAAGGATTATTTATAAAGGAAGGATTAACAATATTAACCTCTTCAGCATCAAGGGCAATTTCCGGCAAACCATCCATTCTGAGGGTGTGAGTGTATATAAACGTTCCATAGAATTTAGTTGAAAATAAAATGAGTTTTTTTTTTTTTTCATTGAATCGTTAGTGAGGGAACCAAAAAAAATTAACAGTAAAAGGGTATTATGGGTAAAGAAAAAACCTTGAGATCCACTGTATTGAAAAAGAATAAGAAGGAGTAGGAGGAGGGAGAAGGAGGAGGTAATAAGAAAAAGATGAATAAAAAGTAGGAGGAGGAGGAGGAAGAGGGAGAATGAGGAGGAAATAAAAAAAAAGGAGAAGGGGATGAGGAAGAAGAAGAAAAAGAAGGAGGAAGAGGGGAATAAGAAAAAGAAGGTATAAATAAAATGCATAAATTTTGGACACATTCCGAAAATATAAATGAAGCAGGAAAAAATATAAAAAAAATTGAGGTTAGTTTTTAGGACGTGACAGCTTAAAATGTCTCAGTGTCTTTTGAATGGTCAATGGAGATGTCACTGATATATGCGAAGGTTTTCACGAGAAATTTCACAATAATTTTAGGAGATAATTAACTATCGTAGTCATGAATGCGAATATGATATCAGAAGATATCAAACGATCTAAGATCTCCACCAATACGATTAGACTCTTCATTCATAAATGGAACACGAATATGGCTTGTCTACCCATCTTTCTGTGAAAGGATGCCATCATTAATTAAGTGAAGGAAAAGTTAATTCAATTATCAAAAAGTAACGCACAGTCTCAAGAAGGATCTGGGGGCATAAGTGAACATTAGTCCGGCACTCCACCAAGTCAGACTGTATCCTCTTACTCCTAAAACGATCACCCTGATAAAGCATAGGCCCGGGAAGAATTCGGTTTGATCCTCATTTCTTTTGGGACACAATAATATGAGATCTAATAAAACTAAAATCAATAATCTTTGGTAGGAACAGTCCAAGATACGTTTGAAGAATGAGAGCACTTCACACACTTCTAAAGGAAATCACTTCATATGACTACGAATGAATATCATTTCATATGTGACCGAAAGAAAAACATTTTATATGAGCCCGTAAAATAACACTTCATATGACACAGAAAGAAAAAAATCTCATATGACTCGGAAAAAAAGATTTCATATGACTCCATAAGAATGACACTTCATATGACTTCCGAAAGAATAACATTTCGTATGACTCTGAAAGAAAAAGACTTCATAGGATTCCGCAAGGATGACATTCCAAAGGAAAGAGACTTCATGTGACTTCAAAAACACCAGCCGACTCTTAAACAAAGTGATACAAGTATATAATGATTTAGAATGATTACGGATAGATTCAATATAAGTGGAAAAATTGTGACTAATGGTCGCAATCGCGAAAATTGGTAGAAGGATAGTCGTCCATCTGTGAAACTGAAACAACAAAGAATGCAGACATTCCAGCAAACTAACCATCCCAGAAACACTGCAATGAAAAGGAAATAATAGGTGAAGATAAAAGGTTTAGATCAGACGAGTTATTCTCTTGAGATAAACCCTGTAGAAAATTTCAGAAGAGTTTAATCATGTCCATCAGAGGAATCCCCAAAATATGAGTGATCTTACGGCTATTTATCATGAATTGGGATAAAATTGGTTTTAATTTTTACAAGAAGCTTCTTTTTTTATCATTTCGCCCCAAGCAAGGCGTGAATGCCACTGGTACGCAGGGGTTTACTAGGAGTGAAAGTGAAAAAGAAGACTGAGAATAGGGAGGATTGATGAAATGACAGAAGAGGAAAGGAATTCAAGAAGACAAAAGATGGCGAGAAGATTGATTTAAATTTTTGAAGATTTTAGGTGGCAGAGAAACTAGGAAACAGAATAGAGCTCTACAAGAAGGAAGTGCGAGAAAAGAAACTGCTGGAGTAGAAGTGGCACTTGCATTTAGCTATTTCAACAGTAAAAAGGTGGGGCCTAGATGCCAGTCTAGTATCAAACATAAATTCTTGTAATCGGGGTACCAGAAGAAAAAGTTCGTGAGAGCAGTTGCCATGAAAATATTTGTAGAAATGACAGAGTAAAGCCACGAAATGTCGGTGAGAAAGTGACTGAAGTCGAGATGCCTGGTCAGGATTGATTACATTACAGATCCTTCTTTGGATTTTGTCAAGAATCTCGAGATATACAGGAGCACTAGGCCAGATATGGCAACAGGATTCAATGCACAGGCGAATGGTAGATTTGTAAATGTGCAAGATGCATTCAGACGAGAAGAAATGTTCTAACACGACACAGTGCCCCAAATTTCCTTGCAGCAGATCACCTTAAAATATTCGAAACGCCCGAGTGCCGTCATATCATTTAAAATAAGCCATAATGAATGCCGTTTATTATCAGATGTCTAAAAGCTCTTCTTATTGTCTTCTCTCTTTAAGGCTCTACATAAAGTGGCTCCTATATTTGAAACCCAAAACTGAAGAAATAACGAAAAAAAGAGAACATATTCAATTAAAATTTAGATTAATAAGAATTTTTTTTAGGGCAGTCAGTCGCTCACAGAATAAAATGGTGAATGTCAATCAAGTCGAAATGTAAATATCTTGATGGGTTTGTAACCAGCAAGAGATTTCGGACCGTTCTTCATTGACTTGTTGATTGATTTTGTTTTACGGTTTATCAACCCTTTCTTTAAAGATGAAACATTTTTAATTGAATAAGAATAATTCTTTTGTTTGCGAGTGAATATTGTATGAACAATTTTGAGAATAAATATAAATTATATAACAATTTAGTCTTCCTTATAAAATTAACTGGAGATAACTGATAAGTGACATCCATTAAAACATGGCACGTGGAACTAGAACAGTCTACCCCAGTGAGCGAAACAAAGGGTTCAGTTCGACATTCCAACCACCTGAAGAAAGCCGGAAAGTACAACGGCCGAAAGATAAGGACAATAGTCCGAATAATGTAAATAATGTACATAATACCTCATCTCAGAAATATAGACAGATACTGAAGAAGGCCGGAGCGTACAATGGCCGAAACGTTATAATAAATATGGAGACAAAGATGAGGACAATAGTCCGAATAATGTAAATAAAGCATACACAATAAAACTAAATTTTTATTGGTTTATTTGAAACATAATTAAAAACATAATCCGAAATTAATAAAATTTTAACCATCGTTCTTAAACTTCTTTTCACCAGTTTAGAAGTCAATAAAAGAAGATGAGTCAAATTTTATAAGATTGTGGTTGACAGAAAAACAGTAAGCTGAAAGAGAGTTCCGTAAAAGAAAAGTCTTCGAGAAGAAATTACGGTTAAAACTAGCAAGAATAACAATGAAATGATGACATCTAGCGGCGAAATTTAGTACTACACTCAAATTTGTGAAGTCAATATACAATGAGGAATGTGTGCGTGTGAGTGATTTTTAAATATCTGGGGTTGATTTTTGATGGGGGATTGGGTCAGAAGAATTAAAGTTATAGAAATATTTTATCGACACACGATGCCATCTGCGCTGAGAGGTGTGCGTAAGTAACTGACGCTTTTTTATGCTCTAAAAGATGCCAGATGTACAAATTGAAATCAGAGTATAGGATTCATTGCAGGATATAGCTATTAAACGGATCGTAGATAAAGCCGGAAACGAAAACCTTCTGGTCATCTCACCACAGTCGTAAGCGTGGGCCGTCGAAACTATATAAAAGAAAAATCGCTACCCAAACGCATATATATATATATATATATATATATATATATATATATATATATATATATATATATATATATATATATATATTTGGTTGGATAGATGTGAGTTTGTGACCCTGGTTTTCACGCTTTTGCGATCGTCCCGAAAGCAAAAGCGTGAAACCCAGGGTCACAAACTCACATCTATCCAATCAAATACGTTAGCTCTATCTCTGATATTGAGCGCTTTCTAATAAGTACCGCGCATATAATATATAAATAATTATATATATATTTATTTATATTTACACACACACACACACATACATATATATATATATATATATATATATATATATATATATATATGGTCTAGGAGAAGGACAACCTTCACCACTATGACCAAATCTCATGTGCTGGTGTCGGTCTGTCAGTTTCCTAGGAACTGATCTGCTTGACCGTTATACGTCGAATTCGACGGGAGAGTCGTGTATATATATATATATATATGTATATTATACACCATGCGATGGCCAAATTGTCGCCATTTTATATTTTAATTTCGCGCATGCGCGTTCTTTGTTTTTGATTTTGTCGACTGAGCAGTATAGAAGAATCAGTTGGGTACCGTCTGTGAGAAAAAAGAACAGCATGATGCAATTCACTCCGCCAGAAATTTGGAAACGGCATGCTGCACTGCTTGGCATTCGTGCAGGAAGTTCCAATACGAACATTTCAGTGTGTTTGGGTATCAATCTGAGAACACTGCATAAGATTCCTAAAGAGCTGGATGATATATCCAGTCAACATCATGGTGTTTGGTGTGATAACTAATGATGGCGATGTTGCGCCTCTATTCATCTTCCCACCCGGCCTCAGACTCAAATCGGAGGCCTATATCAAGTGGCTTGAGGAGGAAGTGCTGCCCTGGGTCAAGAGAATAGCTGCTGGAAGATTCTATGTATGGTTACAGGACTCTGCACCATGCTACACAAATAGGAGAACCCAGTCATGGCTGTCAGACAATTTCTGAGACCACATTACACCTTACATCTGACTACTTAACTCCCCAGACGGCAACACACTTTATTATGTGTGGGGCACAGTTGAGCAAGAGACAAACAAAACCTATTGTAACACCAAAGATGAACTGAAGGCAAGGAGTGTAGCAGCATTTAGCAACTTAAACAAGAAGGCCGGCCAAAAGAATTAAGACCGAGGTTGAAGCCAATGGCGATTTTATTGAATAAATTTACTCTTTACTATTTCAAGATATTTTTGTCTAATTTTGGTGAATATATCTGTTAAAATGAGATGTCAGTGTCATTTTTATTTTTGAGTAATTTAGACGACAATATATGCATTGCACCATATATATATATATATATATATATATATATATATATATATATATATATGTGTGTGTGTGTGTGTGTGTGTGTGTGTATATATATATATGACGGATCGTCAGGGAAAGTATATATATATATGACGGATCGTCAGGGAAAGTATGGCTAACGATCCGTTTAGGTGAAACCTAGGTAGGTTTGTCTGGCTCACTAGGTGTATCTAGGTCTGCTCTACGATTGTATTGAGCTCTTTTGTTAGTTGTCTACTCGTATCGGGGTTTTTTCTTTGGGCTTCAGACCTGCATCTGTGCGATTTGTTCGACAGTAGTTCATGTTTGTAGCTCTTTCTTTTTTTAAAACCTTTTTTTCCCTCGAGATTGATTTGATTATTTGCAAATCAAAAAATTTGAGGGTTTTTCGAAACGAGTCTAGTTATCTCTCTCTCTCTCTCTCTCTCTCTATATATATATATATATATATATATATATATATATATATATATATACAATTTCTCATGCAATATAATAATTTTTTTTTTATTTTCAGATGATAAATTATATAAAAAATCTCCGAATGTTCTTTTTCTCCGAGCGCTTTCGGCTATACATTTAGCCATTTTAAAGGATGAATTATTTTAACTGTTAAATAAGAAATAGTTTGTTACATTTCTGTATTTATGTAATGTTTTCATTTTTCAAAACTCGGTCAACACAAATATAATAGCAACATCTACATGCAAAAAAAGGCTAAAAATAATGGAAGCCTTATTAATAAAAACAAAAAAAAAACAGCGCTTAATAACATCAGCTATGGACATGGACACAATATCTTGACCCTGTTTTGAAAAATGAAAACATTTCATAAATACATACATGAAAAAACTATTTCTTATTTAACAGTTAAAATAATTCATCCTTGAAAATGGCTAAATGTATAGCCGAAAGCGCTCGGAATAAATGAGCATTCGGACAGTTTTTTTTATAATTTACCATCTGAAAAAAAAAATTTCTTATATCGCATGAGAAATTGTATAAAAAACTATATCAAAGCACCTTGTCAGTCGTTTTCAATGAAATGTGCATGAAAGAAGGATTGCTGCCTAAATACACACACACACACACACACACACACACACACATATATATATATATATATATATATATATATATATATATATTGACGAACATGTAGGAAGAAGTTTTCGTATCACGTTTCGTCCTTTAGGAATTCATCGGACTCGGACTAAATTTGTTCTATTGCTTTGACTACACATGCGCACGAACGAGCAATGCTGGGAATTTTAAATTTAAATTTTTTCATTTAGATTCATTAGTTGGAATTTACAATAATAATAATAATAATAATAATAACTAAATAATCATAATAATAATAATAATAATAATATTAACTAAATAATAATTATAATAATAATAATAATAATAACTAAAATAAAAGAGATACGAAATAATCTCCCAGAAAGTAAAACGGTAGGATCTAATTGTGACATAACCTGACGATGTCACTGAAGATGACTCCAACTACATTAAGGTAGAATTCTTTGAAAACCAAAGAGGTAAAATCTCCGAAGCGAAAAACCACGTCATCCAAGTACTCAGCAGAGTAACTGTCACATAAATGTTCGACATAGACCATCTCCCAAAAATTCATATGACAAAGGCCAATCAGGACATTTTGCAAATATACAACAGTGCTCTGGAAACACTGTTAACGGATAAACCAGTGGAAAACATCACAGAAGTTAACAACATATACGCAACAGCTTTAGAAGCTACTGGAAAACTTGGAGTCAAGACAATGAAAAGATTAAACAACAAAGAGAACCAGTTTGGAAGGCAAAACTTATGCTAGCAATAAAGGAAATGAGATGTGAGATTTTGATATTATATGAAATCACTAGAAATCCAAATGTCTCAACACGCAAATGCAAGAAGGGCAAGCGGAAATATAAAATTAAATCACTAAATGAAATTCCATCAATCAAGGAAATGCTTAAAGAGAAACTGCAGTTAAAGGCATAGAGAATTGGACGATATATAAGTTCTATCGCCAAAATCCAAACGGAGCTTAAGAAAATTTACAGGTAAATTGGAAAAGCAATTATACATGTCTAAAAGCCACAATCTATTGACAAAGTGTAGAATTTTGGGGAGAATATTTGGAGTAGCCCAAAGGAATATAATCCCAGTGCAGAATAGATCCAACATGAAGAACGAATGCTGGATGAACCTCTGCAAGAGTGGAAAAAAATATAACCAGCGATAATGTTAGACAAGCTCTAACGAAATCCCAAAAGTGGAAATCCCCAGGAAATGGCAAAGTGCCCAATTTCTGGCTCTGTCATTTGTCATCAATCCATAAAAACCTTGCACAAACTCTATCAATATTTATAAATAACCCTAATGAAATCCCGGAATCGATCAGTAAAGATAGTACATATCTCATACCAAAAACGAGTGAAACAGATGATCCGAAAAATTATAGGCCAATAACATGCTGTCCTGATGAACCGTACTTAGTCTTCTTTCGAAGCAAACAACATTCTACCACTGGAACAGAAGTGATACAAGAAAGCTTCATATGGTTGCAAAGATCAACTACTGATAAACAAAATGATCCTGGAAAATTGCAGGAGACGATGGAGAAATCTGTGTCAAAGAACATGAAAGTAGTAAGCGATTTTATCCGGTAATAAAGGAGGCCAACAAGTTCAAAATGGAGTTCCAAATCGGTTCAGAAATACAAGTAAAGAACAATACACCGGTTGAAGCTGCAAAATACTTTTAAAAAAGCAAATGCAACCGACCAGATATAGAAAGGATGGTAAGATAAACTGCTTCACGGTCAATACTCTACCCGTACCAAACAAGCTGGTGTAGGCAAACCCCGTACCCATCAGTGGCTACGTAGTACAGGGTTAAAAGCTGAAGCCCAAGGTTTTATTTTTGCTGCACAGGATCAGTGTTTGTTAATTAGAAATTATCAATCACGCATAATGAAAAGTTATGTTAGCCCAAAATGCAGATTCTGTGATAAATATTTAGAAACAATTAGTCATCTTGTATCAGGTTGCAAGACATTGGCACGACAGAGTTAGCTACTGGAAAATTTGCAACTTCTACAAAAAGGAAACTGAAAGAAATTGGTATGAACACCACCCAGACCCGCTTACGGAGATAGGGGCTGTAACAATTTTATGGTACTTCGCAATACACAGAGACAGAACAATCAAAACTAATCGCCTAAACATCGATATTAGAAACCGTATACACAAAATGTGCCTTCTTATTGATATGGCAGTCCTTGCAGAATGCAATATATCTTTGAAGATATTAAAAAAAAACTATCAAAATACAAAGACCTTGAAATCGAAATCTCGTAAATGTGGCACCTGAGAGCATCAACAATTTCAGGTGTCGTTATAGCCTTAGGGTTGATTGGAAAAGATTATAATAGACTCATTGAAGGGATTCCTGGCAGCCTTTGCCTTAAAGAAATTAAAAAAAAACTGTTCTCACGAGCACAGTACACAGCTTACGAAGGGCTTTATCTATGTGAAATATGTGTGATTTTTTTTTTTTACATTACTCAGTGGAAAATGTCATGTCATTTCTGAACTTAGGTCTCTGATTGGGACCCGGAATAAAATGAGTATACACCAGAAACCAAAGTAAATGAAATAATAATAATAATAATAATAATAATAATAATAATAATAATAAATCATTTAAATATCTAAATGTAAAATAATTATCTGGATATGATTGCATCGTGTCTCGCAAATCGAAGATTAAGAACCGAAAGATACAATAAAATCTTAACTTGAATATTTTATATTTGGGCGCAAACTTTCTTTTATACATGTTTCATTAAATGTGACGAACAAGGAAAGTGTTTTTTAATTTTTATATTCAGTTTTTTTTTTTTTTATTTTAAATTTTTATTTCTTTTGTGAGCACTGAGACAGGGTAGCAATTGTTGCTAACGATTATCGTTCCAAGCGCTTTCGGTCAGTTCATTAGACATTTTTAAGGAGTACATAGTCACTAATTACTACTACTCATATAAAACAAAGATAGAATATAAACACTAAAAAGTGTAATGACAGCGGAACCCCTTAAAAATGACTAATAAACTATACGAAAGCGTTTGGGACCCATAATTAATATTAGAAATGACCATTGAAAACCCCACGGTTTTCCTGTTAGAATTTTCTGATGAATTTTAATTCTTAAGTTAATGATTGAATAAGGTTCTTGGTAATTTCACAACTATAAAATCCCCATGGAAAATGTATTTCTGGGATGTATATGTGAGAGCTATTTTTGCCGCCCCTATATATATATATATATATATATATATATATATATATATATATATATATATATATATATATATATATGATATATGATATATTATAAAAAAATCAAACACTAATAGTCTATGGTTATAATTTATTACTTTGGAATCGTAATCACGATTCAATTCATCAGACCTACAAATTCAAATTTTTAGAATTTGTACTTCTGATGAATTGGATCGTGATTACGAAAAAGACATTCGGATTACTAACACAAAAACAGAGAATGTCTCATATCGAGAATATTTAACATCGAAAAAAATTAATTATTTTTAATAATATGTGGAAATCTCCGCCTTTTACAGTCGCGAAACCAGAAACACGTGTAGTAAAATTATAGAAAATACAGCATAATATATTTTTTTTAAATCCACATTACAACCAAAAACGTTTGCGGTACTTCTCTTCTCTTCTTTTTAATATACACACTTTTCTTTCGTTGGAACCACTATAACATCTTTCTTTTATATATATATATATATATATATATATATATATATATATATATATATATATATATATATATATATATATATATATATTCACACATATTCATACATGTTTCATTAAATAATATAAAGTGTTGTCTATTTACGAAGAAAAAAATCACAAATCGTTTAATGATAATGTTATTAAGCTTATCAGACGTTATGAAAAAAATTTACATAAAATAAATAAACAACACTTGTCTATATTATTTAATGAAATATGTATGAATGAAAAATGCTGCCTAAATACACACAATATATATATATATATATATATATATATATATATATATATATATATATATATTGACCACTAATATTATCTATATATATATATATATATATATATATATATGTGTGTGTGTGTGTGTGTGTTTTAAGGTGGGCAGCTTATATTTTATATCATAAAAAAACAATTACTTAGTAATGTTAATGTGATTAATGGCTAAATAACTTCGCTAACAAGAGTTAATGAGAAATTAACTTACTATCTATTTCTTTAATAATAAGATCCTTATATTCGAGTAGATTATACTTAAGTCCATTTCATTTGAACTGATTAAATAAGAGAATTTCGTTTGATTTATAGCGTTTGAAAATCCAAACAAAATTATCATTTGATCGATTTGAACAAGAACTCTAGCGTCGCGGCATCACACGATTCAAAACATATATTTAACTGGCATTAAATAGCATAATTAAAAACATTTTTCGGTTTACACATATTTCGTCTTAGTGTTTGCCTGTGTATCGGAAAACTGCGCTCTGAAAATGACAATTTGAAATGGTTCAAAGGACTCGGCACGTGCCTTCCATCTGACGTCTAACTGAACATAAAGATCTTATTATTCAAGGAATTGATAGTAAGTTAATGTCTCATTAAGTCTTGTTAGCGAAGTGATTTCGACATTAATCAAGTTGCTATTTAATTCTTTGTATAAATATATAAATATATATATATATATAAATAAATATATATATATATATATATATATATATATATATATATATATATATATATATATAATTTATAACTAAAGAACGGAAAATATTCTTCATATATATATATATATATATATATATATGACTTGAATCAGTAGAGGCTTAAAACAACAGATAATGAAGCTGTGAATACTGTGGACTGAACATGCGAGCAACGACAGAGTTATAGAGAAAATGGAAACAAAAAAGGAATTTATACTTACCATCAAAAAGAGACAACTGAAATTTCTAGAGCCATAATGATGAAAGTGGGCTTGGAAATTTTAACACACACAGGACAAAATTGCAGACAAAAACAGACAGAGGAAACAACGCCTAGCCTACCTCGAGATCTTGAGTAAACATGCATGATATGACAGGGTTTAGGAGAGATAACAAAAAGACAAATTTCATAAAATTTGTTTTTGAACTACAAAAGACAGGAAATTGTGGATAGTCATGATTGGTAACGTCCTGAGGGGAGAGGGTACATAAAAAAAAGATTTTTTAAAGCAATTTACTCGACTCGCTACTTTTGCGCTTGGCCAGCATTGAAAGACATTTGTATGTTTAATGACCTTTAACACTGGTCTCGTGCAGTCGAAAGATTTTTTTTTAATAGCAGCATACAACACAACATACATGGTCTGCCTTACAAAACATACTGTATGAATCGGTAAAAGAAACACTCTGGTTTGTTCAGCGAAAACATCAAGACTGGTTTGATTCAAACGATCCTGAAATTAAATCTCTCCTTGAAAACATGCATAAATGTCATCAGGTCTGGATAGAAAACAAAGCATGCCTATCAAAGAAACGGGCCTTTAAATAAGCCAAGGGAAAGTCTCAAGCAAAATTGAGGGTGATGAAGGAAAGTTTATGGACTGCAAAAGCTAAAGCTTTGCAGGAGGCTACTTAAAGTTGTGACTTGAAATCATTCTACCCAAACGTGAAGGGTGTTTTTGGTCCCATTTCCAGCGGTCTATCACCAAACTTTTCTTCAGATAACACGACAGATAGATAGATAAGTTACAAATGAGATATCACACTGATATATATATATATATATATATATATATATATATATATATATATATATATATATATATAGAGAGAGAGAGAGAGAGAGAGAGAGGAGATAGATAGATAGATAGATAACAATAAATACATTAACAGCGATAGATAGATAGATAGATTTGAATAAACTGTTATAGATCTTAAAAAGAAGACTGATCACACAACAGATCGATAAATGATGATTATTTGATAAAAAGGACTCAGATGATAAATCGGTTACGATTAAAATCGATCTACTGATGGGTGTATTAACCAACAGATAGATATATACATACATACATACATACATAAATAGATATTAGTTTATTCGAAATAGCACAGTCACTTTCTCACGAAGGCAACACTCATGAAATTGCTAAAGGGCAACCATGACTTCTCCTTCTCTAAGCCTAACCCCCTCCCATATATTGGCTGTTGTCTCAAACCACGAAAATGCCCAAATCCCACTCTTCATTTAACAATGGTGATAAGGTCGTCTATCTTGTCAGTGACTCCACATAAATGCTATTCACTCCGCTCTTTCGGCCCCCGCATTTGCGTGTTCAAATTGTGTATTGAAAAGACGGGCTTCCATAATTACGAAGGAAGCAATAGCAATTCCTGGTATTCAATGACATCATTTGACCGTTTTCAGGCAGAAAGTGGCGCCTTTGATTTCGTTAAAGTTTTCTTGGGAATCGGTCTCCGGCTTAGTCAGTTGTTCCGAATGAATTCAATCAATTAGCACTGATATGTTTTGCTCTTTAAAGTACCTTTCGTTATTGGTATAATTATTGAATGTGCATTTGTGCTGCGTCTTGTTTACGAAAAATGAGTTCAAGCGTTTCAAAAGAGATATTTTCTTAAATGGACCGCAAAAAAGTTCTTAGAACAAAGAAAGAGTACTGTTTAATGTTTAATTTGGTATAGTGATTTTCCAAGCGTAGCTCGGATGTGGCACAAGGCCGAAAGTATGGGGCACCAAGTGAGGATCGAACTCACTACTCAGTCGTAATTGTTCTAGCGAGACAAGCTTGTTAACCATTACACCACGTCGAGGTGATAATTGTTTAATTTGGTATATGGCATTAAACGTCTTCACAATTTCGTCACAAACGAAGAGAATATTTGTAGCGACGAAGATGTTCAATCGACAAATATTGAGAATACTATGGAGAGAGCATGTAAGAAACGAGAAAGTTTGAAAGAAAGTTGAGGAAAGAAAGCTAGGAGAGTTTATCACTGACAAGGCATACTGAAGGCAAAAGAAGCAGGGGTAGACAGCGAATAAATTTGAGCTAATGGGTAGCGGAATAAATATCACAGAGAAAGAGAACTAAAAGTAAATATGTCTGAGAGTAAATATGTCTGAAATAACAACAGAAAGGAAGTTGTGAAGAGCCATAGAGAAAAAAATGTGAGAAAAAGTAGTTTCGCAACAATAAAAAAAAAGCATTAACGCTGAAATGATTTAGATTTATTTATAACTAGCAGTAGCGCCCGGCGTTGCTCGGGTATGTAACAGTAAGAGATAGATCAAGTATCGACCATCATAAAGACTGAAAAATAAAATTGACAAAGATTATTGTTTAAGGTTGACGGACACGCATGTCTTAATTAGTTTTTTTTTTTTTTACGAATTGGTCAAACCCAAACTCAAACAAAAACATTGTTTTCAATCGTTATGATGAGTCTACCGATTGAATAGTATTTTATTATAAACAATTGTCTTGTAAATGGAATTTTTAAAGCGTTCTGAATGTAAAAATAAAGAAAAAAGTATGCAAGACAATAAGAAACACGACCTGCCAAAAAAAAAAGTGAAGTTTTGTTGAAATCGGTTGAAAAATATAGGAAATCCGATCCCATATATAAACGAACACACACACACACACACACAAACAACCTGGGTTTTATAATAAGTATAACTCAATATGAGTTGTCCCCCTTTCATTCTCGCGACAGCGATGCCTCTTAATCGTGTTTTTAAATTGATTTCATGCAAAAACAATTTTTGGCGTTGTCAGAACCATCGCAAGGTAATTTTACGTAGTCCTGTGAAGTTTTGTTGAAATCGGTTAAAAAATGTAGGAAATCCGATCCAATATATAAACGAACAGACACACACACACAACCTGGGTTTTATAATAAGTATGATATATATATATATATATATATTGGCGCGTGTGTGTGTATGTGTGTGTGTGTACAGGGTGTTCGAGCTAAATTTGACAGTTGAAATTTGATGGCATTGTGAAACCAAATCACTACAGTTTTAGAGGTGTCAAAGTTAACTGACATGGACGAGTGGAAGTCACCTGACCATTGGAAAAGGGCAGCCTGCCTCAGGATGATTCGTGCCGGGCATCAAAATGACGCAATTATGACAACTTCTCAATGGTCTTTGAACAACGTGAAAACAATAAGACGTGAATGGAGAGCTGCAACGGAGACGACGAGGCCGTTGCTTATAGGAAAGAACATAGTCGAGGTTCTGATTGCCTCCGTAAACCAGAAGACCCACGTAAGGGAATGTGGGCTTTGGTGTAGGAAATTGGTGTTGAAATTTCAACCATAAAGCTGGCCTTCAGGACCTCCGCTACCAGTTAACACCGGTCTCGTCCAGTCGAAAGAATTTTTTCAATAACAACACACGACACAGGGGTGTTCAGACCAGGGCTTCCCAACCTTTTTTTGCATCATCGCCCACTTTCACATGGAGACATTTTCCATTGCCCACCTGTATAGTAAATATTCAAAAACATACAGCGATAGATAAATTATATTCTGACGGGTACTTTTCCTGCCTTGATAAATTCGAGATGACCAATGTGATAGAAAAATTAAAACAATTTGATATTAAATAAAAATTACTTGAGGTCACTTCTTACTTTTATTGGCGACATTGTGCTTGGTCTTACCTTATCTGATTTATATAAGAAAAAATGTCATTTGGTCTGAAGAATTTTTGAATCTTAACGGCCCTTCTGAAACCTATAGAAAAATATTCGTTGCTTCCGTGGATATTTATAACTTATCTAAATGGCAACTTCTTACAGAAAAACCTCGAAAAAAAACGTCAAAGGCAAAGAAAATTCTGAACAGGGTAAAACATCCTGTTGAACCGGGGATAATCTGGTTCTTCTCTGATTAAAATAACTGCTGTAAGGACCAACTGCACAACATCCAGAACAACAGATAACTTGCATATAATACGCATGACGCTCCCCAAACTATGATGATTGGCGGGGAGGTCACCATGTCTGCATTTTGAGATGAGCTCGAATCGTTTATTTAAGAATTTATTTGGGTCTGGGAAGGTAATGATAGCTATTTTTTTCTCCAAGTAAAGTTTGCAAGTTTTTGATTGGTTGTTGTTGGCTGATCATCTTTTCCTTATTTTCCAAGATTTTGGTGTGATGTGTGTTTTGTTTTTAATTTCCCAGATATACTTAGAAAGCATATAAGATATATTCTTAATTTACAGTACACCTTTAAACGCTGTTTGGGAGGTAAAAACCATATATATATATATATATATATATATATATATATATATATATAGTAAAGGTAGTGAATTCGAAGGTATATAATCAATGTGAATCCTAATTATATAAAATATTAAAACTGATCCGCAAAAAGAGCTTAATGCATTTATTATTACAGAGCAAATAATTAGTACACAATAAAATCCCAAATTGCCTGATATGGGAAATAAGCTTATTTCAACCGACTAAATTAAAAAACAAAAAAAAAAAAAACTGTCGAAAAACTAATCAAAACATTTTTCAATTTCAATGTTACAGTCAGACCAAAGTCTTTAGGAAGTGGTCAGTAGAGGGTTGAAGGTGTCTGTCTTAAAGGGAAGAGGTTTTATAAAATTAGACTCAAATATTAACCTTATGATATTAAATCGGGGTTATATGAACAAAGAGGTGTTTCATAGACTGCACAGAAGCTTATGATAAGGTATAACAAAAATCTAATTAAACTGCACGTAAAACTTATT
>OZ010583.1:111217745-111237745 GCA_963932145.1 Acanthosepion lycidas | reverse complement strand
TGTTTGTTTATTTCTGTCAACTTTCACATCGAGACATCAGACATGGCAAACGGCAAAAAGACTCAAGATGAACGAAAATCTTTACATTTTTTTTTTTCGTTTATGCCTTCTTGGTTCAATTCTAAATTCCTTTCTTTTATTTCTGGTTTATACGTTTTTATTCTTTCTTTTCATTTTTCTGCCTCTTAAAAGACATGTTTGATCGCGTCATTCGTTCTCCGTTTCTTTTTATTTTCAAGTTATTTATTTTTTATTCATTTCGATTTTATCATCTTTTATATTATTTCATTAAACCTTTTTTCTGCTATTTTCCTTCTTTCTTTCATTCTTTCTAATTTTTTTTTTTTTTTTCGTTATTCTTTTCTTTGTTTCAGGCATTCAGCCGACTACTTTCTTTTTCTTTTTTCTTTTTATTTTGGTTACTTTGCGCCATTCTTTTCTCTCTCTTTCTTTCTTTCTTTCTTTCTTTCGTTTTTACTTTCTTTTCTTTTGATTTTATTCTTTTTCATTTTCTGTCTTCCATTTTTTTTTCATTTTCTTGTCATCTAGTTTTTCGATTTATACTTCTCTCATATTATTCTTTCCTTCCTTCTATATTTCTCTATAATTGCTCTTCTTCATAATCTTCCTCTTTTTATTTTTCTTCCTCATCTTCTTCTTCTTCTTCTTCTTCTTCTTATCGTTCTTCTCCTCCTTATACTTCATCTTCTTCTTTTCCTTCTTCTTTACCTTTTTTCTTTTTCTTATTCTCCTTCTCCTCCTTCTTCTTCTTCACTTTTTTCTTCCCCCTTTACTCATCTTCTGTTTATTCTCCTCCTCCTTCTTATTCTCCTCCTACTACTTCTCTTTCTCTTCGTATTTTTGATTTGCCCCCTCCTCCTCCTTCTTCTTTACCGACTTCTTTTTTGTTCTATTAGGTTGGTGCAAAAATAATGTCGTTTTCTCAAATAGTAACACATGTATGAAAACGACATTATTTTTGCACCAAACTAATATATTAATACTTCGCTTTTCTTTCTGGCTTTTCTCTATTATTTCTTACTTTCATTTTTTTTTTTCTTCCGCCTTCCTCTACTTTCTTCGTTTGTTTTTTGTTTTAGTTTATTTATTTCTTCTTTCTTTCAGAATTTTTTCTAATTCTTTTATTTTATCTCTCTTTACAAGTTGTGTCTATGTCATTCATTTTCGCTTTTCTTCCCCCCCCCTCATTAATTGATTTTCTTTCCTCTTCTCTATTTCTCAACTAGGCTCAATCTGTTTCATTTTAACTGAAATCCATTTCTCTCGATTCTTATTATTTTAGCAGCCGACATTTTATCTTCCCTCATTCTTGAATTTAATCTTCATGTTCTTTATCGCTGGTTTTTAATCTTTTCTTATTCAAGACTGGCTTTTTTTTCTATTGGCGAATTTTTCATGTTTTTTTTTTCTACCTTGTAACGCTTTTTTCATTCTATCTCCATCTTTCTTTCTTTCTTTCTTTCTTTCTTCCTTTCTTCCTTTCTTTCTTTCTTTCTTTCTTCCTTTCTTTCTTTCTTTTCGTTCCTGCGTTTCATTTAATTTCATCTTCCCCTATGCATGATACTTCCACCTCTCTTTCTCCGATTTCTTCTTAATCAGTCTTTCTTATCATCATGTTTAACGCTCAATGACATTGTCTCATAACAGATTCTAGTTTCGCCATACTTTCTTTTTAACTTTTTTACTATCTATCTATCTATCTATCTATCTATCTATCTATCTATCTATCTATCTATCATTATATATATATATATATATATATATATATATGCATAAATTATGTGTATATATGTATATATATGTCTGTTTCATATTTATCTTCATATCATTTCATTCAGTTTATATATCCATCTATCTATATCTATATCTATCTATCCATCTATCTCTCTCTCTCTCTCTCTCTCTCTATATATATATATATATATATATATATATATATATATATATATATATTTCAGTCTCTTCAAATCTATCTCTGCGTATATACATATACATATATATATATATATATATATATATATATATATGCATGTTTGTATTTCATATCTTTCTTCAGATACATTACATTTCAATCAGTTTGTCTCTCTGTCTCTCTCTCTGTCTCTCTCTCTGTCTCTCTCTGTCTGTGTGTGTGTTTCTCTCTCTATATATATATATACATATTATCTCTCTCTCTCTCTCTCTCCTTATATATATATATATATATGTGTGTGTGTGTGTGTGAGAGAGAGAGAGAGAGAAAGCGTTTCATATCTTTTTTTCATATCCATTTCAGTCAGTTCATATCTATCTATCTCGTTTTCTATCATATTCATGCACAGTTCTTATTCATTTATCTTTCTTTACTTATATATACGTACCTATACAGAACGCACACACACACACACACACACATATATATATCGATAAATATCTTATATATATATATATATATATATATATCAATAAGAACATATGTATATCAATTCTTATCGATCTATCTAACTTTCATATCTTTCTTCGTATCTATTCTATTCCTATCTATTTTTCTAAGTAATCTTTATCTATCTATCTATCTCTTTCATTCTGTCTATCTATCTCTCTATATATCTATCTCTTTCTCTCTCTCTCTCTCTCTCTCTCTCTATCTATCTATCTATCTATCTATCTATGTATCTATCTCTTTCATTCTGTGTATCTATCTATCTCATTCTGTATACGTCTGAATCATCATGTTCCATTTCTGTCAACTGTTACTAGTTTTCTTTCTTGTTTCTGGTTTTTCATCTATCTTCATCTTTCTCTTAGAACTCTCAGCTCATTTCCCCAAACTTCCTTTCTGCATTTCCAGCCATTATCAAGACAGAAATTCCTTTTTCCCGCGCTAATCGCTTGCTAATCCCGTCACTCACGCACACTTCAAGAGGAAAGAACGATTCAAAATGGCGGAAGCTTGTAAAGACCTTCTCTGACGGCTAGGGTGGACGGATGTTGGGCGGACGTGGTGATAGTGTAGGCAGTGGGAGTAAGGAATAGATGACAGTTAAACCATTATGCTAATTATCTTATCTTTGTGATAGATATCTGGTGCGACGAAGCGTGTAGCAATTTTCCGCTGGATTAAACTGTAAAACAGACACAAACCAAATCTCGTACACATTCGCCTCGGCACAATCTTCAAGCGAGTGTGAATACTTGCGACATATATTAACATTTAAATACATACACGGTCTCTTTCTTCCAGTCTTTCGCTACTCCTTTTTCTCTCTATCTCTCTCTCTCTCATCTCTCTCACACACACAGATACAAACACACGCATCCAAACGCGCACACGTACCTTCTCAATTTCACTACCTAATTTATACCCAAACAAACGTAGACAGGTGTATGTAGACAAAAATTATATAAAACACGGTGATATGCTTTCAGTATATATATATATATATATATATATATATATATATATATATATATATATATATATATATATAAATGTTTGCTTGAATAATTTTGACATATTATGTCTATTTTTTTTTTTTTTTTAGCCTCTAAACTTCATAAATTAGTTTCTTTTTTAATACAATACGTATCAAGAAAAACGTTATAATTATCCATATAGTTTTTATCTTTCCAAGTACTTTCAATCTCATCCAAGATCATCTTCAGGGGTGAATTTCTAAGACAAAGAATTAATGTAAATTATGAATATGTGTTAACATGAACGCTGTAAAATTCGAAAAATTTACCGCTATATAAGGGACGTAACTTAATTTATGTAAATTCTTACTAAAAAATTGTAATTACGTGTTTTAAAATATTGTTTTAATTGTAGTTTTTAACAATTACAATTTAGATATTTTAAAACCTTAAATTTTGTATAATCACTATTTTGTAATCGCTAGAACATTGAACTTTTATAGTTGAGAGTTCACGTGTTTACGTTAGTTGGTTTTTATATGGGGACGGAGTAAATATATCATTATTGGTGTTTATCAATCCATCAAGAAAAGGGATTTTATTGTTATTTTTAAGTTCGTACGTGAAATTAAGGCCGTAGGTTTATTGGAAGTTTTCAAATTCTGGATACGCTTTATATAAAAAAATTACGGCCTAAAATAAATAAAATAAATTATGAGTATAGCAAGAAAGTTCTAAAATGTTTATAACAGCAATTACCGAATTTACTATGAATAGTTAATTGAATATTTAGTTTTGACTAATTCAAAAATTTTTTAGAAGTTTCGATGTATTATAGTTCTAGATTTTCGAAAAATTGGTACAGTCCAAAATTATTCGCCCCACTTCTGGAAATTATGAAATAATATTGCTCTATGGCAGTTGTAAAGATTTTCTTAATTTGACATTTCTAACAAACACCCTTTGAAAATGAAATAGTATTGAGCTGATTCTATAACATTCTAAAAGGCAAAGAAGAAGACAATATGTGAGTGCTACGTACTGCAATATTTCCTTCGTTCTTCAACAATGATGAAGACGGCTGAACTTGACAAGAAGATTCGAATGAAGACAGGTGATGCGTACAATCAAGGTGATGAATATAGAACACTTTCCAAGGTGATGGATATGTAGCGATGTGAAATATTTTTAAATAAAAAATATTATATATATATATATATATATATGTGTGTGTGTGTGTGTGTGCGTGCGCACGTCTGTGTGAATGTATGTATGTACAGGCGAGTGTTTAGGACATTCACTCTTCGCTTTACGACCTTAAAACCCGTGTTCGAATCTTGTTATGGTTGATTTGTCAGAAAGATGAATATATGAATGTTATTGGTCTCATTGGGAGGCGATCCTAGTTTTGAGAAGTGCTTGAAAACCATACCACTTGTTGACCCAAACTGTGTAGACTGAACGGGAAGGAAGATGTCACTGGTTGTGTCAGCAGTCATCATACCTGCGCGATTTAGACTATTGGCGTTGTTGAATCTGCTTACATATATATATATATATATATATATATATATATATATATATATATATATATATATATATATATGTGTGTGTGTGTGTATGTGTGTGTGTGTGTACAGTTGACAGAATTATTCACTTCCACTGAATATTTGCTTATTTTCTAAGGAAATGCGAATATTTGCAAGTGTTATGTTGGTGCAAAAATAATGTCGTTTTCTCACATATGTTACTATGTGAGAAAACGACATTATTTTTGCACCAACCTAATACTTACTGGATTTACCATAAATAGTTTATTCCATATTTAGTTTTGAAGAATTCGTGAAATTTTTAGAAGTTTCAATCTATTATATTCATAGTTATAGATTTTTCTAAAAATTGGTGCAGTACAAAATTAGTCACTCCCGCTTATGAAAATTATGAAATAATATTCCTCTGTACCAATTGTAATGTTTTTTTTCCTTAATTTGACATTTAATACAAACACCCGTTGAAAATGAAACAGTATTGACCCGATTCTATAACATTCTAAAAGGAAATGAAGAATATTATGAGAATGCTACTTACCACGATAACTCTACTTCTGCAACCATGGCGAAGACAGTTGAACTTGAAATGAAACTCCGAATGTAGACCATTAAATGCGTACATACATGGTGATAGATATACAACTCTTTCCAAGATCAGGGATGACGCAATATTTTTCAAGGCGTAGCAAATGTCATCATACACACCGAAAAGAGATTTATATTACTGCACACAACTGCAAATGACCTAATCTGAGAAAAAATAGAAATCGATGATACCCTATTATTCCAGTGGGTGTAAAAATGACCATATCGTCAAAGAAAGGTAACTAAAGCAGTTTGATTTAATTTGCACACGGGTGTAGAAGAACAAAGAATGGAGCAAAATATCTATTAGTGTGTGTAGCGGTCTTGTAAGGAATTATAAAAATAATTAAAGGCAATAATCAAGAATAAAGCTTACACAATTGATTATTGAGGCATCGGGGGTGGGGGCAATAATTTTATCTCATGTTAAATGGTTTTGGTGTTTGTTTTCTATTATTGTTTGGCATTAAAATAAGAATTTAGTTCTGAGCATTACTGCATATTCTTTCAAATTCATTATTTCATCATTTGTGAAAAAAATTCACATGAAATTCCACATCCTGGGTATGACGATAAATTACGTCCAACAGCAAGGCCTCTTATCAGGAGGTTTTTGAGGAGCGTGGAACCACCTCTTAATTGTTGGTGTTCCCAGGTCCACCCTGACCCGGGGTGGTAGCACTTGTTAGGATCCCAGCTATGAGTAAATAGTTAACTCTTAAACTGGGGTCAAAACACTATGAAAGTGTATAAATAGGTTTTAATACCAGAAATACTTTGTAAAAACATTATTACCTGTAATAAAATTCTGAAAAGAAATATTACCAGCAATACGTTTTTGAAGGAAAAAAACATTACTAGAAATAGATTTTTGAGAAAACAAAATATTAAAAGCAATAAAAATTTTGTCAGCATTAAATGACCCATTGAGGTGTTCATATGCCGTTAAACAAAACAAACCACGCCACATGAATTCCCAATGAAAATTTGAAGTATTACAGCTTTATTTGTAATTATGAAATTCGGGGTGAATATTTCTGTCAGCAACTATATATATATATATATATATATATATATATATATGTGTGTGTGTGTGTGTGTGTGTGTGTGTGCGCGCGCGCGCGTGTGTGTGTGCAAATATATAGAAAGATAGGAAAGAACTCTTTAGGTAAATAATCCGAAAGTTCTTTAGTATTCTTGTTTTTATTTTTAAAAAAACAGTGCTCGATGCAAAAGTAGAGCCTATATTATAATTATTTTTTTAAAAGTATGATTCCTTCGCTACGTAAGAGTTCTCATGTTTCAAAAACAGGAGCCGAAAACTTCAATATAATTATCAAAATTAAATTGAATTAAAGTATTTAGTTCTGTTTCATCTTCAAGCGAATTTATATATATATATATATATATACATATATATATATATATATATATATATATATATATATATATATATATATATATATATATATATATTTATAAATTTATGTATATATATATATTATTTTCATATATATATATATATATATATAAATTTTTGGAACACCAAAACATTTTTTTAAATATATATACTCAAGCCCGGAAATTTTCCTACATCATACCTAGTTACCTCCCCTTAAACATTTCAATAACAACTTACCCAACTAAATCGTTGACGAGCAAATAAGATGTTCCACCAGTGACCTCTATACAAAACATATAGACTATAATATACCTCCAACTAACCCCAAACATATCAACCCTTTATATCATAACCAAATGCATGCTAATTATAAAGAAGACGAAAATGTTCTAAAAATTAATAAAAACTAATACCTCCACCATAGACCCTAGTAAAAAATAAAACTTATTATATACTACACTAAATCCACTACATCTAATAAAATCTTTCGTAATGACTCTTCCCCGGTCACTTGCGTGTTGCAGAAAACCAACACCGTTGATGAATTTAAATGTCCTCTGGTAGACTGTATCTCCAACAAAAAAAAACAAAATATCTATGTTGGACACACGACAACAACGCTTTCACGTAGCCTAAGTCTTCACCTGAATAATACTTCCAATATCGCTAAACACTTACAACATACGTGTCCACACTGGCAATTCAGAAAAATCCTCGTCGAAAATACCTCCATAGTTTTCCACGAAAAGAATAAACAGAAACTAAAAATTCTCGAAGCTATTTATATAAAGAAACTGAAACCAAACCTCAATAAAATTAATTACGAATACTCCACAAACAAATGTGTACAATAGATAGTCTTTAAATGTTAGCGCTTGTTATTAATAGTTTTTCCTTTATCTAACAACTACTCAAATCCGGAACTTTTCTACAGCATACCTAATTACCTGAAAATATGCATTTTTACCTATGTGTCCAGACTTTGCGGGCAGCCTACATTTTTTTTTACTATTTTCACTAAAAGCTGCAAAGAATAGGAAGTTGTGAAGAGCCACGATCACCCACATTCTGAAGTGTCAGCGTATATAGAAGCAAACTTTTCACTTCGCCATCTTGTTCTACAGAAACATTTTAAATTTGCGCTTATTTTAACATTTATTTATCCCCGTATAAATATTTTCATGGTAATTCTTCTGAAATTTCATTAACTATATTTTTGTTACACAGACGAAACATGGTTTTGTCGAAATAAGAAAGAGCTGACTTCTTTTCCTGGGGTATTCTAAAGTAGAATGTGTACTAAATAAAAATCACAGATGCAACACACTTGATTGAATGCATAAAGAGTGAATGTGTTAAAATTGACTGCAATGTGGAGTTACTGCATTGACTTCACGTGAATCTTGCAAAGCGCATCAAACTTTGCATTAAAAATGATGGAAATCGTATTGAAGATGATATTTGGTAATATTACAGTTCAATAAAATATTCTTGTAAATGTAATTTCTTGAAAATATGCAATTTTGCCACACTTTAGGGAAACCTCCATTATTTGCAAGAGACAAAAATGATCTAGTACGATAATGAACTAACTTTTGTCGCAGTAGACCACGCATTTGATAAAATATAATTTTTCCACTTCATGTCAGCAGAGGATGTTAGCTGAGAAGTCGTAACGAGTCACTCTCCTGGAGGTTAGCATCAGACGTGTTGCTGGAAGGAAGAAAAGGTTCTTACAGATGGTTGATGGAAAACAGTTTTGTTTTGAAAGCGCTAAATTAACAAGCCATTCCTTGCCCGATTTAACAGGAGATTTTATGATGAAAAAGATTTTATCTGAAAATGTCAGCAAATTTCTACCATTTTTACATATAATCTATTGATCCGACAGATTTTTTATGCTTGGATATTTTTACTTTAGGTGGTCCCAGGGTTATAAAGTCTGAAAAAGTTTAAAACTTTTAATTGCTAGTCTCTGGTCAAGTCGAATAGTATGTCCAGTGTCGACCTACTTGACTGATAACAATGAATTTGAAATTAATTTTGAAGACTCCACTTTGACTAGAACGTAGCACTTGGTATGTCCTGGGGGCGTCGATAACAACGAGTGCGTCCAATTTCCAATATAGAAAGTGTGTCCCTCAGGGCAGGAACGATGCAGGTGATACACGCCACACTGACAGCTATTAGAACCTTGAAAGTCTTCAACTCTTTTCGCCAAATTCTGCAATCAACATCTTCGACATTGCGAATCATTGGTGCCTATTGTGAATGAGACGTAAATTGTCTGTGGATATTTATCTTATTTTATTTATTCATTGTTGTGTAGAAAGAAGATTTTATTTATTATCATTATTATGATTATTGACAGTTAAAGTTGAGGCATTTTATATCCAGCCAAGATCTACTCGTCCGTGGTTTGATCAGGACATTGTGAGTTCATCAACTGTTTTTTATAATTAATGAGATTGTCAATTACTTCAGCATATACGGATCATTATTATGGGTCTGTTCACACACACACACACACACACGCCGCCGCCGCCCGCCAACACACCACACACCCACACGGTATATATATATATATATTGGTAAATATATCTGTTAAAATGAGATGACAGTGTTATTTTCATTTTTGCATAATTTAGACGACCATTTATCAATCGCACCCTATATATATATATATTGTCGTATATTTACCAGTATATATATATATATATATATATATATATATATATATATATATATATATATATATATATATATATATATATATCGCACCCGATATATATATATATATATAGATAGAGAGAGAGAGAGGGTGCGATTGATGAATTGTCGTATATATAGGGTGCGACTCATAAATTGACGTCTAAATTATGCAAAAATGAAACACAGACATCTCATTTTAACAGATATATTTACCAAAATTGCACAAAAACATCTTGAAATGGTAAAGGGTAAATGTATTCAATAAAATCACCATCGGCTTCCACCACGGTTTCCAGATGATTTCGGAATCGCCTGTAACTCTTCTGGTCAGTTTACTTGATCGCAGAAATTGACTGGGTTCTCCCACTTGTGTAGCATGGTACAGAATCCTGTTGCCAGATATAGGCTCTTCTAGTAGCCAGCCTCTTTACCCAGGGCAGCACTACCTTCCCAAGCCAATTGATGTAGGTCACCGTGTTGAGTCTGATCACTCTAAACATCTTTGTAATCACAATTAGACTCCACCAACTCTTTCAAATCTTTTGTGCTTAATGCACTTTTTCTCACAGACGATGCACAACTGATTCTATTACCAACTGACTCTGCAGACGTTATCAAACATCGAGCAGGCGTGAAATTAAAAATATAAAATGGCGAAAATTTACGCACACACACACACACACACACACACACACACAGACAGACACACACACACACACACACACACATATATATATATATATATATATATATATATATATATATATATGTTCTTTGGAATAAATATTTCTAAGGAATTTACTATTACGTTTATTTAAAAAAAAAAAAGGCTTCTTCTGAAACATGGGTATCCACAAAATAACGTTGGAATTAGTAGAACATTATATATATATATATATATATATATATATATATATATATATATATATTTATGCATATATATATATACTCCCACATATATAGATATTTATATATATATATATATATATATATATACATATATATATATATATACAAACACACGCGCACACACACACACACACATATATATATATATTATTTATCTGTCTCTTTGCATATATCTTTCTCGTTATCTTGTCATGTCTGCCTGCCTGTTCAGCTCATCATACTTCATTATCTATCTATCTATCTAAGCCTGTTCATATTTAAGTCCGTTCATATCTATCTATGTAGCTAGCTAGCTAGCTCATTCTGTTCATATCTATCTATCTATCTAAGCCTGTTCATATATAAGTCCGTTCATATCTATCTATCTATCTATCTATCTATCTATCTATCTATCCATCCATCCATCAATCTATCTATCTATCTATCTATCTATCTATCTAAGCCTGTTCATATCTAAGTCCGTTCATATCTATCTATCTATCTATCTATCTATCTATCTATCTATCTATCTATCTATCTATCTATGTTCAATATTAAAACACCGTCACCTTCCGTTCCGCTCATGCTCTGCTTTCCCCGCCGGACCGACTCTATTTTCCTCAACATCCAAGAAAAATCTTCCTCTTGCAGAGAGCAAAATCAATTCCCCTGAAGGGAAAAAGGTTTTGGACGCCCGCAGTAGGGGCAACAAAGATGGAAGAATTGCCTGAAGAGACTGGAAGACTAGCAAGGAAAAAAGAATTGTATCAAATCTGAAAGAAACTCAAGGCTACCGGATGAAGGGGGAAAAAGGAAAAGAAGAGAATCCATTTTCGAGACGTAACTCTGGCCAGGTCTCAAGAAACAGTGACTGTCCATAATCATCTCGGAGATTTCCTTTCCCCACTCCCAGCCAACTCCTGGTCACACAGACCTTAACTACATCGCCCTCGGCGTTCGGGCATATCACATAAACACATGTATGGTAGGGCCTCCTCTGTATTCGGGTGTTTTTGGCCGTGGGTCAATTGAAATGAAAGGTCGCTGATATAAACGCTGTTGGTGCTGGTTGGACCGTGTATCCATCGGTGTAAGAAGCCGCAGGGTGCTTTCTTGCTAGTGACCCTTCAAGGAACGTAGAACACTTCAGGTGACGCTCGTCCATTGCGAATCAATGAAACCGGCTGCATCCCAAAACTATTTTCAATATCATTTCATTGATCTCGCTTGGGCTTACAGCCACATCACGTGGAAACACCAGTTCTCGCACGATCACCGAAGTTAAGCAACATTGAATCTGGTCAGTACTTAGATGACTAACGGCTTGAGAATATCATTATATCCTCATACGCGCAAATACCGTGGGAAGGGTATGATTCAACCTCTTCTTTCCCAGCTATGAGTTAATTAGTAGGACTTGTATCAGTAAAATCATTATTATCTAAAACAGTTCTTAGAATCTAAAAATATTTTCTGTTTTCAAATAACCAGCAAAAGGTTGATAGCCTTCAAAAAATCGCTTGAAATCGAAAGTATATATATATATATATATATATATATATATATATATATATATATATATATATACTCGACTCTCCCGTCGAATTCGACATATGAGGGTCAAGCAGATCAGTTCCAAGGAAACCGACAGCCCGACAACAGCACATGAGATTTGATTATA
The DNA here is from genome assembly GCA_963932145.1 of Acanthosepion lycidas. Taxonomy (NCBI): domain Eukaryota; kingdom Metazoa; phylum Mollusca; class Cephalopoda; order Sepiida; family Sepiidae; genus Acanthosepion; species Acanthosepion lycidas. Next base: position 111,225,510 of record OZ010583.1, on the reverse strand, counting down.
GTGGTGAAGGTTTCGTGCAAGACCATCCACACTTTTTGAAGGGCCGAATACAGAGACCTGGTGCACTATGTGCCACAAGGTCCCCAAACGACCCTTCGCAGATTTTGAATTCAGAGTTGTCCTTCTCCTAGACCAGTTGCCATCCAAGGCTATAGAACCCAGTCTGTTCTGCTATTTATCCATAGCGGAAAGAGAAGAAAAGGATTCACACCTTTCCCAAGGGTATTAGCAAGTAAGTGAATATAATGGATTCGACTGCAATTCTAACTCTGCTCTCCGATTCCTCAATTCTAGCCGCTGTCCATTACTCCATGGTGCCTCCTATATACAGTAGCGTCCAAAACTAAGGGACAACATTTTAAAACCTAATATTTGTTAGAAATAACAACTGTGAAAAGCTGAAATTTTGACAACTGTTAGTCGTTATCATCCATAATAACATACTAAAATTTGAATCATTTGCAAAGGATAGAAAAAGAATTATAACAATTATTTATTTATTTTCAAATTTGGAACGTCCAAAAGTAAGGGACAAAATTGAGAAAAACAATGTAAACAGCAAAAAAACAATAAAAATACATGTACAATCAATATTTAGTAAATGAGCCTTTGCTGTCAATGACAGCTGCACATCTTCGACTACAAGAACGAATCAGTTCTTGACAATCCTCGATACTAATTTTAGACCATTCTTCTTGAAGCTTCACCCACAAATCCTCCGTGTTAGTGGGATTTCTTTCCATAACTTTCACTCCTAAGGTCTTCCAAAGATTTTCTATTGGATTTAAGTCAGGACTTTGCGGTGGCCAATCCATAATTTCCAAATCTTGCTCGCTAAGGTAACTCATTACCACCTTTGCCTTGTGACATGGGGCATTATCTTGCATAAAGGTAGCCCTATCGAAACCTGAATTCTGTATAATTGGCACAACATGATCTTGAACAATGTTTTTATAGATCTGCGCGTTTACACGAGTTTGTAACCGGACAAGAGGCGTTGTACCTTGGCTAGAAAACATTCCAAATACCATGACGCTTCCGCCCCCAAACTTGACAGTTTTCTTAGTACACTTTGCACTTAATCTTTCACCAATACGTCTCTTTACATTGTTTTTTCCATCATTTCCAAATAAATTAAACTTGCTTTCATCACTGAAAAATACTTTTGCCCAATTTTCATATGTCCAAATTACAAAACCGTTTGCAAACTCTAATCTCTTCTTCTTATTCTTCGAACTAACAAGTGGTTTCTTCCCTGGGGTTCGATTAAACAGCCCTATTTCTTGCAGTCGTCTACAAAAGTCTGTCTTGACACATTAACACATGAGGTACTATTCATAACCGTTTTAATTTCTGTTCAAGACTTAAAACGGTCCTTTAATGACATACGCTGCATTATTCAATCTTCTCTTGCCGAAGTTTTGCGGGGTCTGCCGGTTTTAAAAGCACTAACTATTTTGCCAGTATCATTGTAGGATTTAACAACCCTGCCTACAACACTCTTGGAACGTTTCATTTTCTCTGAAATCTCTCTAATGGTGTGCTTTTCCTTGTGTAGCTTGACAATAGCTTGTCTCACAGAGTAATCAAGTTTTTGGCGTTTCGCCATGGTGCCGGCTGATGCAACGTTTACAAATGACTAAGTAAGACTTATTCTTTAGAGGAAATCAAAAACTTTGAATATAGCATACTGTTTACATTGTTTTTCTCAATTTTGTCCCTTACTTTTGGACGATCCTATTTTGAAAATAAATAAACAATTGTTATAATTCTTTTTCTATCCTTTGCAAATGATTCAAATTTTAGTATGTTATTATGGATGATAACGACTACCGGTTGTCAAAATTTCAGCTTTTCACAGTTGTTATTTCTAACAAATATTAGGTTTTAAAATTTTGTCCCTTAGTTTTGGACGCTACTGTATATATATATATATATATATATATATATATATATATATATATTAGAAAGCTAAAATAGCGACAATTTACCCATCAATGGTGTGATAAATTGTCGCCATTTTATCCCTTTCATTTTGCGCATGCGCGTTGTTTGTTTTTTTTTATATTTTGTCGGTTGCACAGTATAGTCGGGTCACTTGGAACAGAAATGTGGAAACGTCATTCTGTACTGATTGGCATTTGCACCGGAAGCAGTAATATGAACATTACGGAATATTTGGGTATCAATCTGAGGACAGTGCAGAGGATTCGGAAAGGAATCATACAGAAAGCTGCATTGAAATGTCACTTTTCAATATAGATATATAGATATATATATACGTATGTATGTATGTATATATATATATATATATATATATATATATATATATATATATATATATATATATATATATATGAATTTAAGACACGTGTGAAACGACATGTATTGGACAAAGCTATTAATTTTAATTCCAGTCATACTTTTTGTAAATTTGACAAATATATTCTGCAGTTGCTTTTATTTTTGTAGGCGGCTCTATTAAAGCAATTGTTAAACGCTGCATTTTTGTACAGGGTTAGAAAAATCTTAGAAGACGTTAATTAGACCCTGAAATACTAACAGTGTGTAGCGTGGTCCATAATGCAGTAAAGTTAGAGATGTTTCAGGCTGAAGGTAAAGTTCGGACATCACAGGCGCCATGAGACCATAGGCCCTAGATTTCAAAAAGGCACTGTGCAGGTTGGGAATCACATGGCACGAATTTCTTCCGGTTGTTTTCTTATACATGTCATTAAGTTGTAAAGTTTCAGGACGACTTTCACTCATCCATGATTTGTATATACCGCAACATTTATAGATAATGCGCAGTGTCATCGGCCACAATTTGCTCAGGATTTGTTTGAGGAGAATGCTGAAAACATTCGGTGAATAGTGTGCGGCCACCACGTTCGCCCGACAATCACACAATTAGAGAACCTGCTGGAGAAGTCTATTCGCACGTAACATCATGAACTTTCAAATATCACGGAGCTGAAAAGAGCTATCCAGACAGCATGGCGCAACGTATCTGCAGAAGTCTTCTGAGCACTTATGGAATCGATGTCCCACTGAGTTGCTTAACTTCGCTAGATTAGGGCTTTTTAATCGTGTCAACCCAATACAAGGCTCGTGATCGACTCAAGGTAGAGGGATATTGAATGTGTGATATGTAGGTAAGAGGAGATTTTAAGAAGTGAAAATTATGAGGATAAGTGAGATAGGTAACGACTGACCCTAGACTTTAATGCACTATTGCAGAAAGCGTCAAGACCGGAGTCTATTCCAAAAAGTAAAAGTTCTTGGCATGGGCTCTCGGTAGAAATTCTTCTTTATGGTTTGGATACCGGGGAAATAAGGATTCTCTGACTCCGTGGAAGTAATATACATACCCTAGCAGTAAGATCATGTAGAACGAGAGAATGGAACGCAATTGAATAATTGTTATTGAAATAGCGATAGAATATGTTTAAATCTACTGAGTCTTGATAATGAGGAATGGATAGATCCAGTCCAGTTATAACAATAATACTTTTTTTTTTGGTTTGATCTGGCTCTTGTAATGATAAAGAATTTCAAAAGGAATCAGGTACATTCTGGATCGGTAAGATAAGATGAGATTTTTTTTTTATAACTATTAAGAATGGATCGTATATTCTAACTTTGAACTGAACTTGGGATCCAGTAGACGTGTTGCGGGTCCTGTGACAATGCAGTGCCGGCCTACGAAAAGATGGCCTTGTGACAGACACTACACACAACTACCGGACCCACAAACAAAGTAAAAAAAAAGAAAAATATACAAACATATATAGCGTGATCTTTTCTTTCAAAATATCCCAATTTCCTAGGTGAGGAAAGAGGAATAAGGTCGCTTATCACGTGCACCAAAATGAGAAAAAGGGTAGACAAGAGGAATGACTGAAGCAAGTCTGATAAAACACACAAATATAAAAATTTATTATTTATGTTTAACAAGTATTTAGTCTCGTGAGTGGAGACAACAGGTAGAATTACTGAAACTTGCAAAAGGAACGATAAGGCAGTGACAAAAAGTTCATCAGTAGGAAAGTTCTGGAAGGATGTCTGCTTGAATCATAATGAACGTGAATACAACAAGGAATCAAAATACTCACTGTGAATTATTGTAATGTGTGAGTAATGTGATATTTTTAAGGTACTGGTTCATAATGGTTAGAGTTCAAAGAAATATGAGAAGTTCTCTGGTGTTGTGATGACAGTGTAGTAGAGTTCTGGTAGTGAGTAGAGGAAAGTTCGAAAGTTGTTCGCTTCAAGACGAAAAGTTAGTCTTGGGAAAAAATGTATGATAACGACAGTGTATCTGTCTCTACATTTCGCTTTAAGACGAAAAGTTAGTCTTGGGAAAAAATGTATGATAACGACAGTGTATCTGTCTCTACATTTTCTAGCGGATATAGGAGGAAGGTTCAACATGTTCACATTAGGTCGAGAAATTAGTCTTGTAAAAAATGTATCGCCGACAGTGCTGCAGTCTCGACATTTTCGAGTAGAAAACGGAGGAAAGGTCAGACGAGTCGTTTGCATCAAGACGAGATAAAAAAACAAAAACAATGTAAAAGTGTGCGGGGCTCAACGCGCTCTAGTTTAAAAGCGGAGGAAGGTTCGAACTGGTTGTTCGAAGAAAAGTATTGAACACACGACATGTTGAAGGTTTAAGATATTCCGGCTCGTTTATGGGTTAAGAGCACGGAATAAATGAGTTGTCCTCATAGCTTGAGAATTCGAGGAGCAACTGAAATTTTGCAACACTGGTCGTCCGTGACGTCAGAAAAACGCGCGGGAAAAAATTCAAATTCGGTTAAGTATCAGCAGCAGTCAGCTCGCTTACTGGCGAAAATGTTTACTGCTATTATTAGCTGAGAGTGAGAGGAAGGGATGAAGACTCGCGCGCGCGTCAAAAGGAGGTGGAAATACTGTGGTATTCCACAGACGTTCATCGTGAGTGGAGAAAATTCAGGATCTAATCAGTGTTACTATTTTGATTTTCACTAATAATGTGTTAAGCAGAAGGTCAGAAGAGAGATCAGATACAAAGCTCTGAGTATTGTGATTTTTGGAGGTGTTTCCAAAAACTGTGGACGTCCTGGGTAAGACGATAAACTAAACATCCTGCGTAAGACGATAGATTATATCCGCGTCCGGGATAAAACGATAAACTACTCGTCCTGGGTATGACGATAAACTACATCTGCGTCCTGGGTAAGACGATAAACTAAACGTTCTGGGTAAAACGATAAAGTATGTCCGCGTCCTGGATAAGACGATAACCTACATCCGCATCTTGGGTAAGACGATACACTAAGTCCGACAGCAAGGCCTCTGATCAGGAGCTTCTGAGAAGCGTGAGACCACCTCTTAATTGCTAGTGTCCTCAGGCCCACCCTGACCCGTGGTGGTAACACCTGTTAGAGTCCCAGCTATGGTCAAATAGTTAGCACCAAAATTGGGGTCAAAACACTATGAAAGTGTAAAAATAGGTTTTAATATTCGAAATGCTTTGTAAAAATATTATTACCAGCAATAAATTTTTGAGAAAAAATATTACCAGCAATACATTTTTGGAAAAAAATATTACAAGCGATATATATTTGAATGAAAATTATTACCAGAAATAGATTTTTGAAGGAAAAACATATTACCAACAATATAAATGACCCATTGTGGTTGATATGCCGTAAAACAAACCAAACCAAAACTCTGGCATCTTCTGCATAAATGTTTACTGGTGATCTGAGAATGCGGCTAGGCAAATTGTTAATACAATGCAGAAAGGTGGTAAAAAATGTGGCAGGAGTTCCAAAAGACTAGCCATTAACACCGACCTTCTTGGAATTACACGAAAGAATTCTTCTATAGTTGCATGGCAGGAGTCAAGAACTTTCAGCCATGGTACAAAGAACCGTTCATATCTTCAGCTTCATTAGGAATCCATTGATTATCTCTTAAAGATGAGAGAACATCTGCGAGGCTTCGATCAACTTCCGTCGAAAACTGAAAGAGGGTATGACCAGTTAAAGAGCTTTGAGGAACGCCTGCATTGATCTGATGAGCTTCGGAAGACTAGCTATTCACAATGACCTTCTTGGACCAATCTGAAAGAATTTGATAAATACGTAAACATTTTTCAGGGATGCCATACCTGAACTGTTTTGTCGCAACCCTTTATACAATACGTTTTCAAAAGTCTTTGAGATAAACTTAAGTCAATCGCAATCACACTGAGCGCTTCTGTAGGTAATAGGAATTAAAATATCAGTAAAACCCATATTGTTTGTCGCTCAGGAGGCTGTTTCTGGTAAGGGGATCAACACAAAACCGTGCAAGTCGACTATTCGTCCATGCTTAGAATATTGCTGCCACATATGGCCCGGTGCCCCTGCTATTTACCTTGAGCTCCTTGATAAGATTCAAAAAAAGAATCCGCAATATTATTGATCCTGATCTGGTGGCTCGGCTTCACTCACTTTCTATCGAGGTAAGTTAGCCTCTTTGTGAATTTTCTAAAACAATTTCATGGCAATTGTTCGGATAAGCTCTTCGATGTGGTACTTAGACTTTTTGAATTTAAGCGCAATACCAGACTGTCGTCGAGATCTCATTAATTTACAGTTGAGTTGGATAGATGTAGCCGTAATTTCTATGTCAACAGTTTCTTCTCTCACTTGTGGAACCACCTTTTGGCTCCATGCTTTCCAGCCAACTTGAATTTGCAAAAATTTAAATGCAATGTTAATCGCTATCTATTTCCTCCTGATTTCACTTTTCTCTTCCCGCTCATTATTAATGTTTCTGTTCCTAATTCTTCCACACCCAGTAACGCCTTGTGTCTTAGCGGCTTTACTGCCTTGCATGGGTTGTACCGATTTTTTAAAAATATTTAATAAATTTTAGCACGTCAGTGTATATAATGCTTTCTGTATATTTAATATTCTGAACATGTTATTTATTTATTCATTTATTGAATCCATTGCTAAGGTCAGCTGCTAAGAAGGTTGGTTCACTGTGTCGTGCGAGACAATTTTTCTCTCCAGAATCTATCTTAGATTTCTATAAGTCTACCATTCGTCCATTAGAATATTGCTGTCATATATGTTTCGGTACCGCTGCTATTTATCTTGAGCTCCTTGATAAAATCCAAAGAAGAATCAGCAATATTATTGGTCCTGATCTGGCATCTCATCTTCAGTCACTTTCCCATTGAAGCTAGGTTGTCTCTGTCTTTTCTATAAATGCTTTCATGGTAATTTTTTCAGATGAGCTCTTCGTTATGATACCGAGACCTTTTCAATTTAAGCTCAATACTAGACTGGCGTCAAGATCTTATCAATTTACAATTGAACTGGCTAGATGTAACCGTAAGTTCTATGTCAACAGTTTCTTCTTTCACTTGTCGAACTCCCTTACGGCTTCATGTTTTCCATCCAACTTTAACCTGCAAAAAATTCAATGCAATGTCAATCACTATCTACTGTCTTCCTGATTACTCTTTTCTCTTCCCGCCCATTATAACTCTAACACTTTAACCCCTTGTGTCTTCATGGTTTTACTGTCTTGCATGGGTGATACCGATTTTTTAAAAAATATTTAATAACTTTTGGCACGTCAGTGTATATAAAGCTTTCTGTATATCTAATCCTCTGAACATGTCATAATTTATTCATTTATTCTTCTGTCTACATATTCTGCATCTTAAATAAATTTTCTTATATGTGTATTTTGCTTCATATTTATCTCCTGAAAAGAA
>OZ010583.1:111082745-111212745 GCA_963932145.1 Acanthosepion lycidas | reverse complement strand
AACTGGAGGTTAGCACTGCTTCTACTCCCCTCCAACCAACTCTCGCAGTTAGTATTTATGAGGAGGAAGAGTTCATTCTACTGTAGGAGGGTTTACCACAACAATGAGGGACAAAGGCTTTGTAAGGTTCATGTTTATCTGCGATCTAAATTCTGATAGAGAAGAAAATTGTTTTAATCCTTTTTAGAGGATTGCTGTATACATACATACCGTTCTTTCTGTCAAAGAAACTAAACTCTAGAATATTCTTAACCCTTCCTCAGATTATTCCAACACCACCGTTCATTCCACACCATTTATCGCTTATTATAATTTAAAAAGAATTCTACACTTATTCTGAACCCACATTTATTCCACATGCGAAAATATATAGACACACAGAAAATTTTCCATATATATGGAAACTGCGAACGCATTTTTTTACTATGATTTCTCGAATGCGCATGTGGGCTGATGGCCGTAATACAACCAATTTAATAAATCAAAACGGGTCGTCTATTTCAAATACGGAGTATCCAATAATAAAAATGGCGGATAAAAATAAATCCATTAATTCTTATATATATATATATATATATATATATATATATATATATATATATATATATATATACAAATGTGAGAAAAATGCATTAAAAATCCTCAGTTGAAAGCATTTACTTTAAAAAAAGAAAACTCTTATAATAAAAATATTTTTAAAACGATAACCTCTTATAATCAAAATGTTCTCTCATTTGGATATTTAACTAGCATTACGGTAGAACACTTTACATTTATTTTTTACATTAACAGCGATTTAAAATGTTTTTTTATTATAACCTTTTATACTAAACTCTTAGAATACTGTTTTTATTATAACCACTTTTATAAACTCTTATAATAAAAATATAATATGTGTGTGTTTGGACACGCATGCGCGTGTGTGTGTATAAGCCTCAGATAGTGTATATTTGTAAAAGGGCAATAAGAAAAAAAGACAAAAGGAAAACTTACCTCAGCCGAAGTATTTCGTCCTCGAAGGGATTTTATCAAGACAAATTGAAACAGTTGCCATACTATTTACAAACTTAAAATATATCAAATGATAATATCTACCTATGCCACCAGATCGAGTAGGGAATTATATTTCATTCCCTTGTTTAGGATAAAATGATTTTAAAAGATCTATGAAGATTAGGGCAGGTCGAATTTGGGACCTTGGTATTGCACTCAATTTGAAAACAGGGGTTTCACATAAGAAATAAGGATATAAAACCTATCTTTCGGAAGCGTTATATATTTTTGAGGAAATAAATTTAAATATTAAGATTAGGCCCAAAATTGTAGAACTGGAATGTCATTCTGGTGATCAATGAAAGCCTCATAGCTTAACCTTATAAAATTTATAATTTACTGAAGCTTTACAAACTATATAAGTACAAAATTAAAGACACATGCACGTTATTACTAAATCCTGTTGCCATCAATTAAGACCCGCATTTGCTTCAAAGTGAAATTATACTGAACAATTTACCTATATCATGATGTAATATGTTGTATAAGGTAGTGGTTTTAGTACTATATTCAATAAACCATACAAATTTAAAAATTTTTGACTTATAATTTGAACTCAACAGTATTATGGTGTTATATAAACTTTCATCTATTTTTGTTATTTTTTTTTTGTTTTTATTAATTATGACCTAACAAATGATCTTACAAAAAGTATTTATTGTGTAGCCATTTTGTAATCTTTTACAATTTTTTACAGTTTTGACTTATCGAATACAGTAAAAAAAAGTTGCATATTTTACTTGTGGTGATTCATAATTAGAAGTCTGGCTTGAATATATTTTCGATTGAATGTATTTAATACAAAAGATAATCAAGATCATTTGGATATATTCTTGAAATGCTATTTCTGAAGTCAGTTTGTGAGCAAAAATCTGCAGAAATTAGGTATTTATGTACATTTTTCAGACGATCAATACTCAAAAATTGATAAAAATTATGAATCTAAATTTTCGTGTCAATATTTATCACATCAACCCGTAGTTTTCTTTCTGGATGCAATCTTGATTTTCTACAGAACAGTGAAAATTCAACCTGCGCTAGTGTAGATAGATATCTAACTCAGTCTGCTCATATATATATATATATATATATATATATATATAGAGAGAGAGAGATAGAGAGAGAGAGAGAGATAAGATAGATGTGTGTGTGTTGTTATCTATCTATTCATCTATCTCATATTTGTTTAGATTTCCTTTGCAAATTCCTATACTCATTTCCTCACCCACAAGCAGAGCAAACTTTTGTGTTTCTTTCTTGGTAAATCTCTATTTGTGAAACAAGAAACCAAGAACGGAAACATGAACAAGAAATCTCTGCGACGGATTTGGAAGTAGGTCACCCGTTTTCATGCAATCATTTGCCAGTTACATATTTTAACTAGTGCCAAAGGAAATTCATTCAGCATTGTTATGATATATATATATATATATATATATATATATATATATATATATATATATATATATATTATAGTAAAAAAAAGAAAGAACAGTAATATATATAATCCGGTGTTCTTATTGATATTTTTTATTTTTACAAAACAGTGCGTAATATAAATAGAGCATAAATGTTATAAATTAACTTATTTAAAAATATGGTTCCTTCGCTACATAGGAATTACCATGTTTCAAAAACATAAACGAACAACTTCAAATTCAATTATTTAATTAAATAAAGAATTTAAATGCTTGAACTTAAAAATTACGCTAAGCACTAGGGAACTTCCTTAATATAAAATTGGATTTAATGAAAAATGTATACATACCTTATAAAAAAAAAACTAATACTAATCTGTAATATATACACCTTAAATATAATCATCCTCCATCTATAATTAAACATATACCTTTATCTATCGAAAAAAGAATAAGTACAAATTCAGCAAATGAGAAGATTTTCTATGAACATATTAATTTCTATAATAAAGCTCCTAAAGCCTAATTTACATATAAAAGGAAATCATAGAAAAAACAAAAGTAGAAAAATAATTTGGTATACACCCCCATATAACCAAATGGTAAAGGATAAATTAGGACGAAAATTCATTGAATTAATCGTTAAACGTTTTCTTGAAGATAGTAAACTCAGTACTATTTTCAATAAAAAATACCCTAAAATTAATTTACATGTGTACTAAAAACACAATACTAATAAATTTAGAGAGTATAAAAATAAAAAGAGATGAAGATAAACAAAAGTTATGGAACTGCAGAAATCCTAATAATTGTCCACTAAGTAATAAATGTCGCACGGAATCATTAGTACACCAATGCAATATCTCATCTATTGAGGATCCTGGTAACGTACAGAGACCTGGTGCACTATGTGCCACAAGGTCACCAAACGGCCTTCCGCAGGTTTTGAATTCAGAGTTTTCCTTCTCCTAGATCACCTGCCATCCAAGGCTATAGAACCGAGTCTTTCCTGCTATTTACCCTTGGCTGTAGGGAAAAGAAGAGTGTTAATATCTTTCCCAATGGTATTAGCATGTAAGTGTATCATATGGATTCGACTGGAATTTGAACTCGATTTTCCTATTCCACAATCCGAGCCGCTATCCACTACCACACACACTACCACATATATATATATATATATATATATATATATATATATATATATATATATATATATATATAGATAGATAGATAGATAGATAGATAGATAGATAGATAGATACGAAGAGATACATATATATGAATAGGTTGAGATAGTTACATAAATATGAATAGATGCATATATATAAACAAAGTGTGATAGATAGATACTAAAAGTTATATATACATATATATATATATACAAACACGCACACATACACACACACACACACACACACATATATATATATATATATATATATATATATATATATATATATATATATATATATATATATGTGTGTGTGTGTGTGTGTGTGTGTGTTTATGTATATGTATACAAATTGAGATATATAGATATGAACAGACAGAAAATTAAGAACTGAGATAATGAAGAAATATTGTGCTGATGGTTGGGGGGGGGGATCTCACAATGCAGCCATCTTTGTTAAGAGAGCTGTACAGATTGTTGAACACTCTCTCGCTTGGTCTGGCCAGTTGCCATGGTAACAGAACGCATTAAAAGATTTGTTGAACATGCAAGAATAATGTGAACTGGTTTTACCTACTCTGCTTTTTTTCTGTTGTTCTTCTTATTTTTTATCGTTCGATCCAATCAATTTATTCTTATACATATTCTTATTTTTCCCGCCTTCTGTGTTTTCCATTAAAACATTCTCCGTATACTATTCACCCCCACACTTTCTCTCTCTTCCACTTTCCTTCTCTTTCTGGTAACATGGCTAGATATAAACTGACCTGGATATATAGATAAACAGACCAACAGACAGACGTATGTTTTAGTGAACAAATTGTAATCACCAACCTCACCGTTATTTGCAAAGATCTCACCATTAGTGCCACGTTTGTTTTGTTTGTTTAGCGACATATCAATTTCTCAAGGGTCATGTAATGGCGAAATTAAAATTTTTGGGAGCATTAGTATTTTTTTTATAAACATGGTTATTTTATTCCTTACAAAAATATATTGCAGATAATATTTTACTATGAAAATGCATCGCTAGCACCTTAAATCTAAAAATATATTTCTACACTTTCATAGTGTTTTGACCCCAGTTTGGGGTTTCATTATTTGCCCATAGCTGGTACCCTTAAGAGATGCTACTACTTCGGTTCAGGGTGAACCTGGGAATTAAGAAGTGGTTCCACGCTCCTCAAAACCTCCTGCTGCTGGATGTAGTTTATCGTCTTACCCAGGACGTGGATGAGGTTTTAAGTCTTACCCAGGAACATATCTTCATTTTTTAAACTCTAATAAGAAAATCAAGATTTTGTTGAACTTTTACGAAATTATTCGATAATAGAATTATTTTTATTTTTATTTTTCTAAATTTGAAGAAATATTATTTAGTTTGTCAATGGATCAAAATATATTAGGTTGGTGCAAAAATAATGACGTAATAATGTCGTTTTTTGACGTATATAATTATTTTTGCACCAACCTAATACCTGCGCGCAAACAGTTTGAATGCAATTGAAATGGACATCTGTAAATGGAACACACCCTATTCTATAGTTAATAGACTCTCCCACCTATAATAAGTAGCAGTAGTAGTAGCAATCGCTCAGCGAGTCACTCAGTCAGTCGATGTTGGACAACCGTTAGTATCAGCCACCACAACTAGATTGCTGCGTCATTACCTATTATATCAAGTTCCTAACGTTTTGTACGTCGAACCTATTTTAGGACCGACTTAGTACAAATACAAGCCTCCACTGTGAAACCACTACATAACAGTAACGTAAGGTCTACCTTCCCTTTCCTGTTTGCCCCACCTCCCAGGTAACGTAGAATTACAATAAGACAAAGTGTATGGCCCTTTAAAGTCATTTTAAGTTCTTTCTGTATTTAAACTGTATATATTTTCTAATAAATGTAGTATTTAAAATAGAGAAACAACTAAGATTTGATATTTGATCATCTTGCTGTCAGAGAAACGGCAAATACCGAATTAGGAACAAAAAAAAGACAATACTAATAAGACCGAAAATTATCGAATATAAATGAGAAATAAGGTAAATTTCTAACGACAATTGAATTGACTGAAACGATATTTTTCATCTGAAGTCTCGCAAAGTCACGGAGAAAATGATTTTAAACCAACGTGTCCAAAATTAAACAGAAAAGTAAATGGAAGTTAGAAGGAAGAAGATAATAGTGGGAGAAGAAAAGACAATATAGATAGATAGATATAGATATATGTATATGTATATGTATATATATATATATATTATAGTGTGCAGCTTGCAAAACACGCGTACATGTAAAATGCCATTTAAATGTTATCTGAACTTTAATATGTTGTTGCAATATCCCTAAAAAATTTTTTGAATGTTCGTTGGTTGATTTTGATATAAAGGACCTCAAGAATTTGAAATTTTAATTTATTATTTTCGTGGTGTAATATATATATATATATATATATATATATATATATATATATATATATATATATATATATATATGCAATTCCTATATATATTATTCATATATTATATATACTTATTGGTAAGCGAGCAATACCAGTGATAGAGCTAAAATATTTAGTTTCGTTGATGTGAATTTGTGCGCCTGGTCACAAACTCACATCAACAGAACTATATATATATATATATATATATATATATATATATATATATCCTACCGAGCCAGAAATTACATATACAGGTTTGACCTAAATGGATCTAATATATATATATATATATATATATATATATATATATATATATATATATTAGGTTGGTGCAAAAATAATGACGTAATAATGTCGTTTTTTGACGTATAACGTCAAAAAACGACATTATTACGTCATCATTTTTGCACCAACCTAATATATATTTTACATAGAAAAGAAATTCAAAAATACCCTATTTGAATAGTTATTTCACCCTATAAGTGCTTCCTTGAACGATTTTTCAATATGCTCTGTTATAATAAATGGAGTTTTCTTTGTGGATCAGTTTTAATATTTTATATTATTAGGATTCAGTTGGTTTATATAATAACGAATTATTACATATATATATATATATATATATATATATATATATATATATATATATATATATATATATATAACTTTATAAAGAGAAAGAGCAGATGGGGTTAGAATGCATAGTTCTTAGCATTTACTTTTTAAAAAGTGCTCACTGTAAACGTAGAACAAAATATATTAAAATATTTTTATTATAATAGATTACAATATATCATTTTTACATTGCTACACACAAACTTTAATGTTTCGGAAGAAACATGATTTATTTGGGAAATTTGAAAACAAGTCGTTCCCTCTTTTGAAAGTTAAAAGGGTGGAGAACCTAATGTCATTATTAAAACATAAGCTTGGGCATTTATTAAACTACTTTCATTCCTTATAACTTCTTTGTATTATTTTCAGGATATTTGGTAAATTAACAGAGTAAATATAGAAGTTATTTCATGTCTTTCCCAAGGATAATAAGGTGATTATAAGCAGCCTTGTCCGAAATTCGAACTCGGTTTGCAGAGTGTGTCTTCCCTACCGATAACTCTTACCTCCATTTAGTACATATATAAAACGCAGGGAGATACGGATTCATGCCTTTCCCAAGGATAGTAGGGTGATTGTAAGCAGCCTCGTCCGAAATTCGAAATCGGTTTGCTGAATGTGTTTTCCCTACCGATAACTCTTACCTCCATTTAGTACATATGTAAAACGCAGGGAGATACGGATTCATGCCTTTCCCAAGGATATTAATGCAATGTGAAGAAATGCAACTACAAGCGGTCTGATTCCTTCAATTAGAAAGGCTGGTGAAATCTTTGGTAGCGCTTAGAGAGGCTGCTTGGATCAACAGTCGTATTATATCGGGGTATTTGTTGGCCATGTCACGCACGGGTAGGTGTCTTTGTATGTATTTCCGGTGTGCAACCCTGAGGTATCAGTATGCTCTGGTCTCAGTCACGCTCTGGCTAGTTTGTATTGCCATGAACGACAGATATTGACAACTATGTTCGCCTTTTCGTTTTCTCCACAATAAAAATCACCTCATGACAAACACAATGAAACGAAATACGAGCAAACCAGTAAACAAATCTACACCTACCCATTCAACCTTTCTTTCTCCAATACCCGAGGTATTCGCTCCAACTTCAGCCGTATACAATCATTTCTCATGGAATGGTCGCCGGATATGTTCGTACTTTGCAAAGCAAACTTAAATTCTTCCATTGCTACAAATGAATTCTCCGTTCTAGCCTATCTTCCCCTTTCACGAAAAGATTCCAGAATTCACTTGCATCGATTTGTGTTCACATCGGGAATAATCTTCAGACGGCAAGGGAATTGTCTCTCGAGACCCTAGACATCTCTTTCGTGTGATTTCGACTTTCGTTATTACTCTCTGTTAACTATCTCTTTATCTTTATCGCTCCACCTCTTCCCAGGACTGCATTCCATTGCTCAATGCTTTTCACAAATCGTGGATTTCCTTACTCGTTTTTCTAGCAAATTCGAGCAACAGGCTCTTTTACTCGATTTATTTCTTACCTCCTCTCCTCGCTCTTACCAAACTCCGCAACTCTGCCCTCTTGGAAATTCGTATCACTCTGTAGTATCTGTTGATATTTCGTTCCAATCATCTATTAAACAGAAAACTCCCATTCATAAAACCTGTTTCCGTTACCAGCATGCTGATTGGGCCTCAATCCTTGACTTTCTTTGAGACGCCCCTTGGATTGACATTTTTAACCTTCAAACTGAGAACTACACCCTTGAGGTTTCCTCTTGCTTCAACGTCGGCATGGATGCTTTTATTCCTTCTCAGAAATACCAGATGTTCTCCATAGTTCATACGAGCGTGCTCTGCCGCTGTAGCCCACATGAACACATATTTTCGGCTATAGTAGCGTGACAGTTCCCGTCTCAACAGACGCCTATTCGTTGCTGCTCGTAATAATTGTAAACGAGTTCTCGAAGGAACTAAGTCCCTGTTTGCTGAGAGAACGAGGCACTGTATAGTATCTAGCTACATAGGATCTCAGGATTACTGGCGGCTCTGTAATAGCGTATTAAATAAGTGTAAAGTCTCTATTCCTCCTCTCTTCAATCAATTGGAGGTGTTAACCTCCTCTGCTGATGAAGCTGAATTCTTTGCTTGTAAATTCTCTTTAAATTCTACACTCTACTCATCTGGAGGGTCCCTGCCTACCTGCCTACCTCCCCACTTAGAACCGTGTCTCTGTTGATTGATATACATATAACCCCTTCTATGGTTTCTGCTAGTTTCTATGGTTGGATCCTCACAAAGCATGTGAACTTGATGTTATCCCTGTAATAATAATTAAGTGTTCTCCCAAAATATCTTATGTTCTCTCTAAACTGTATAATAGATGCCTCGCTGCATCTTGCTTTCTTGCCTGCTGAAAGTCATCATTATTTGTTCCATTTTTTAAGAATTTTCTTACACTTCTACCCTATTAGCCTTCTACCTCTTTTTGGAAAATTCTTAGAGGCCCTAATCAATGCTGAATTGGTTCATCATCTCTCGTCGCAGGGCCTTTTTTCAGATAAGCAATATCACTTTCGTCTTTCCAGGTCAACCGTTGATGTGCTGATGATGATTACAGAAAGAGTCTATCAATCATTAGATAAAAATGGTGAAACCCGTGATGAAATTTTGGACACCTATAAAGCTTTTGATAGGCTTTGGCCCACAGGTCTTCACCGCAAACAGAAAAGTTACTAATACATTCTTTCCTATCAAATGAAAGTTATCCTGAATGTCCCCGCTTCTAAATCCTTTTGTACTAATGCAGGTGTCCCCAGGAATACATCCTTGGTCATATTTGTGTTTGATTTTTATTAATATTGTGGCCTTCTAGGGCCAGAAATAAAGACACGAGAGCGGAATTGTGTTAAACAAATATATTAACAGAGACAGTAATACAAACGAATGTTCGGTCCGACTGTCAGAGCTGACTGCTGTAAACTTCATCCTCCAAAAGGCAGTACCTGCTCCTATTAATAGCTGGGAGAGTCCATGCGTGCGTGGGTAAATTACCATAACAATTAATGACCTTCCCGACGGCATCAGCTTTCAACTTATTATCTACACTGATGGCACAACCATTTACTGATCAATTCGAATAGGCCAAATTGGCAGCTGATGTCCAAAACGACCTTCAGTGTGTTGTTATTAGGTTGGTGCAAAAATAATGACGTAATAATGTCGTTTTTGACGTATTTTTTTACGTAAAAAAACGACATTATTACGTCATTATTTTTGCACCAACTGAGACAAAGGCTGTCTTGTCAATTTTATCTCCTCTATTAATCACCTGAGAGACCCCTTCTATCTTCCACCAGCATGGCTGATGCTACCATCCAGAAGAGTAACATGTTGCGCTTTCTCGGGCTAATGTTCTCGGCTGACATGAAGAAGAAAGACTATATTGAATCCATTGCTAGGTCAGCTGCCAAGAAACTTGGTTCAGTGTGTCCTGCGAGACAACTTTTCTCTCTAGAATTTATCTTACATATCTATAAGTCTACCATTTGTCCATACTTAGAATATTGCTGCCACATATGGTCTAGTGTTCCTGCTGTTTATCTAGAGCTCCTTGATAAAATTCAAAGAATAATCAACAATATGTTTGATGTTGATATGGCATCTTGGCTTCAGTCACTTTCCCAGCGCTGTAAAGTTGTCACCTTGTGTCCTTTCTATAAATGTTTTTGATATAATGGAATATGCATACACCTGTGTTCTCCCTCACTGGAATATAATTGGCTGGTGTCCGTCATAAATACCGACTGAGGTGTAGGTGAGTCAGAATAGCCGTAGTCTGAGAGCTAAGTCTATAATGACGCCCATTGGGCTACGCCATTGATCTACATTTCCTACCTGCGACTACGACGCGTACCAGTCGATTACTGCTACCGTATTCTACTTGATTATAGTATCCAAAACCACTTAGTTACTTCGTTCAAATATATCCCTTTCCGGGACATATCAGTTTTCATGGTAATTGTTCGGATGAGATCTTTGCTATGGTACCTAGATTTTTTTTTCATTTAAGCGTAGTACTGGACTAGCGACGAGAGATCATCAACTTACGGTTGAGATGGTTAGATGTAACCGTAAGAAACAACAGTTTCTTTTCTCACACTTCTCGCTTGTGAAACTCACTTCCGGCTCTTCGCTTTTCAGCCAACGTTAATCTTCGAAAATTTAAATGCAATATCAATCGCTATCTACTGTCCCCTTGATTACTCTTGTTTTGTTTCCGCACTTTAGTAAGGTTTCTGTTTACTAATTCTTCCACATCCTGTGACCTCTTGTGTCTTAGAGGCTTTATTGCCTTGCTATGGAAGAACTTGATTTAAAAAATATTATCAAGTTAATTTTTCTGATGAGCTTTCATTTTTGATACCACAAATTTACGAATTTAAGTGCAGGACTAGATCTCATCATATTATAGTTAAAATTGTTAGAGAAAATCGAAAGTTTTATGCTAACAGTTCCTTCTCCCGAACCTCTAGTTTGTAGAACTTACTTCCGGTTTCTTGCTTTGCTTCAAAAATTTAAATACGATGTCAAATGTCAAGTTCTGCTTTTTTCTTCTTTTTTTTTTTTTTTTTTTTTTTTTTTTATTTTAAAGTAAGGTTTACTTTTTACAAGACCAGGAGCCACTCGAGATAGAGGATTACGTTAGGAGTGGAAGGTAACCTTTAGACTAACTTGAACAGGTTAAGATCTTAGTAATCAGGGAAACATCCCCTTGTGAATCAGTTCCACAGCGCAATGATTCGTGAAAAGAACCAGCTCGAGTGAAACTTATTTCTCACTGGTGGAATACGGAGGGAATGTGGATGGTTTTCTACAATGTGAGTGGCATGCGGTGCCCTTGCCGTGAATATCTGAAATGGCGGGACCAGGGTTCGTCCTATCACTTTTCATGGTAGTAGCGTTAGAGCAGAAAATGGCTTACCACATCCCCACTGTGGGTGAGAGGTTAAGGGATGGAGAATAATTCAT
The DNA here is from genome assembly GCA_963932145.1 of Acanthosepion lycidas. Taxonomy (NCBI): domain Eukaryota; kingdom Metazoa; phylum Mollusca; class Cephalopoda; order Sepiida; family Sepiidae; genus Acanthosepion; species Acanthosepion lycidas. The sequence continues at coordinate 111,201,052 of OZ010583.1, read as the reverse complement.
CACCCACAAAGTGGAGGTTAGAGAACAATATATCACCTACAAGAACTCGGCGACGCTTTTGGACTCTGTCACGGCTGGAGAGTTAGATCTGGGCAGCTCACACCAAAATATGACAGCAGTAATCCATTTTTGACCTGATCTGGCTCTTGTAAATGTAGAGGATAGCAGGAGGAGTCAGGTATTTACTTTTTGAATCCTGTGTATCTTAGAATGAAACTAGCAGCATGGCCCGGCGTTGCCCGGGCTTGATTCAAAAATCGTACGACTCATACGTTATCACTTGACTTAAAATATTTTTGCCCTTTCTTGCCTTTAAAGAAGTACCCTTTGCAGTGCTGATGTTGCTACATGCCTTACTTCTTGCTTATCTCACACTGCGAATTTTCTCTAAGCTCTAAACTAAACATTAAATCTGTTACGAAAAAAGAACTAAACAAAAGGAACACAAAAAGATCAGCTTTAAAAAAAGGACCCGTAACTGGAAAAACCGGATGAAAAAAGAATGTTAACAAAAAATACTTTTTCACATCCAACCCAGTTCTGCGGAACAAGCGAATGAGCCAATTAGAGTAAAGTGCCATGAAGTTTAAAATTTTTCCCACTTGTGACGAATGCAGCTATCGATTTTTTTTGCATGCTAGCATGCTAGTTAAGATTCGTGTCAGTCAACTGTTGGCTCTCACGCTGGCCAATAGAATCTTCCTGCCTATTCGTGGCAGCCAGCTATAGGCTCTCATTCTGTCCAATACAAAATGACTGTAAACTACATGAAAACTGCCTTAGAAGCATGAAAAAATTGATTATTTCCACTATCGACAGGAGTTTGGAAATGCAAAGTCGGTCTTGGCCTTCTGCTAACTTGGAGCATGTGCATGTAACTTTTGATGCAAATCCTTCGAAAATTGCGGCTTTGCATTCATTACACACACACACACACACACGCATCCTGCCTTTTATAGATAGAGATGATTAATAACAATGATCTCAGTTTGCCTATTCTTTTTCCCTGCTGATAACTGTTATCTTAAATTTCGCCTACATTAACTATATATAGGACACAGGGAAAGGCTGGAGTATAAATATTCGGTTATCAGATAATTTGTTTCGTTTTTATCAATACTATTTGAATTAACAAGCAAAATAGTGTCATATGGGTTTTTTGCGAGTCTATCTCCCTGTTAATAAAATCTTTGTGCATCGTTTTACATTATTGACTGATTTGTTAAAATTTTTGATGATTTATAGAAGTAAAATAAATGGAAAAAAACAAACGAATTTATCTGGCAACCCAATATATATATATATATATATATATATATATATATAATTCTTGAAGCTATATACATAAAACAGTTGAAACTAAACCTGAACAAAATAAACTAGGAAACATCAAACATATGCTCCTATAATTCCCATACTTAACACTTCTCGTTTTCACTCTCACGTGATCAGGTGTGATGTCATGAGCCGCGGTGTGATTTTCGTTTCCCGTGTCTCGTATGCACGATTTTGTCGTTGCTTGGAAATCTTCCATGCAAACAAAAACAGACTATCATTATTGCCATGTCCGTATATTGTTTAATATATTTTAATGTTATTGTCATCTTTGATGATGGCTTATGTAAGCCGAAAGCTTAGAGAGGTTTAAAAAATCAATATGGTGATTTTCTTTCGTTTTTCACTGATAATGTTATTAGGCTTATCAGACAATATGAAAGTAATTGGCATAAAATAAATAGGCAAAACTTGTCTATATTATTTAATGAAATATGCATCAATATATATATATATATATATATATATATATATAGATAGATAGATAGATAGATAGATAGATAGATATGTATATGTTTTGAACAATAAAAATATTTAAAAGAAAAGACCCACTGGGTAGTATATCAATATTTTTGCTTTGTTATTTCAATTAGGTTCCTTGACTAGTTTCGGACAGAATGGCCATCATCAGCAAAGAAAAAGTCCCTGTTTGTTAGTAGCAGTAAACTACAGGAATGAATGTCTGTTTGTGTGAACTTTATCTGTAGTTTTCATTTGTTTTTTTGTTTTCTTATCTTTAATTTTGGTCAGTCCTTGTGTTGGTCAAACGGCCTCTTTCAAGTTGTTTTCAATATAGAGGATAGCAGATTCTTGACTAAGAATTCCCTCCTTGCTAGTTTAGACAGTGTTATTGGTTGCTGGAAATGGAAAGTATGTGTTAAGTGTATGTTATCTTTTAGTTCTTTGAGAGTATGAGTGTTATATATATATATATATATATATATATATATATATATATATATATATATATATATATATATATATATATCCGCCTGTTTGCCTCTCTCTCTCCCTCCACACACACACACATACGCAAATATGTATATATATGTGTGTGTATGTGTTTATGTATTACTTGCTTTTCCTATTCTTTCTTGGAAGTACTCATTTCAAGTTAATAGGGGTATCAGTAAGTAATTATATTTTTATCGGATCTTAATATGTTCGCAAATTACCCTTCTCATACATCGCTACTTTAATGAAATAACCTGAGGCTTGCAGAATATTTCTAATACACTTTGCTAATAAGATTGGCATTCCAGACACGTAAAGCCAATAAATTCCAACCATGATCAATCCATAAAACCTTCTCAGCTAGCTTACTCGTCCGTGCGACACTACTACAATTCTCACAGTTTCTATCTCTCTCTCTTTATATATATATATATATATATATATATATATATATATATATATATATTAAGACATTTTTTATGTTTATAGAAATATAAATTATGGTAATTATGGAAATAATTGTCGGACTTTGTCCATTTCATAATATGTAATATATATATATATATATATATATATATATATATATATATATATATATATGTTTATATGTATGTATATATATATATATATATATATATATATATATATATATATATATATATACACACACATAGACACACACATATATATACATACATATATATATATATATATTTGCCTATGTGTGTGTGTGTGGAGGGAGAGAGAGGCAAACAGGCTGATATGTGCGAATGTATGCTGCAGTTAATGGTATATAAGACCCGCACCTCATTAAAATGAAAATGTTATAAAAATTATTATATTATATATCGAATATTACCAGAATTTCGAACGTCCTGGGTATGACGGTAAACTACATCCGCGTCCTGGGTATGACGATAAACTACATCGGCGTCCTGGGTACGGCGATAAACTAGATCCAACAGCAAGGCATCAGATAATGTATTCGGAAAAATAATGTTGCCAGCTATGCGTTTTTGAAACAATAATGTTGCCAGCTATACGTTTTTTGTTAAAAATAATGTTGTCAGCTATACGTTTTGTTAAAAATAATGTTGCCAGCTATACGTTTTTGAAACAATGTTGCCAGCTATCCGTTTTTGGAACCATAATGTTGCCAGCTATGCGTTTTTTGAAACAATAATGTTGCCAGCTGTAAGTTTTTGAAACAATAATGTTGTCAGCTATAAGTTTTTGAAACGATAATGTTGCTAGCTATAAGTTTTTGAAACAATAATGTTGCCAGCTATACGTTTTTTGTAAAGAATAATGTTGCCAGCTATACGTTTTTTTAAAGAATAATGTTGCCAGCTATACGTTTTTTTGTAAAAAGATAATGTTGCCAGATTTACGTTTTTTGTAAAAAGATAATGTTGCCAGCTATACGCTTTTTATTCCATACAAAATAGGCATTTAAAATTCATATAAACTGGATTTGGCATTAAATAACAACCTGTGGTTGATATTCCATAAAACCCAAACAAACAAACAAACAGAATTTCGATGCACCGTCCTTTTTTTAAAGACAATTCAAAACAAGCATCTTTTCTCGCATTTATTATAAATTTATATTATATTTTTGAAAAAGTGTGTCGTATATGCCATTAAATAAGTTAATATATATAAGTTATATATATATATATATATATATATATATATATATATAAAGACATGGATAATTTATATATATATATTAAGACATGAATAATTTAGACAGGTTTTGATAATCATTTTCAATAGCATCCTCTTATAATTACGTACAAGTTTTTTAGTATTCTTATTAAAAGTAGAGGGAAAATTACCAGGTTGATACATATTCATTTATTCCGAGCGCTTTCGACATTAACACAATGCCATCATCAGGGTGTTGATTTAGTTCACCTGAAAGTTATTTTTTTTAAACTGTTAATTTAAAAACGCTAAGGTTATGTTCCGTACAATTTATATTTCACTGAAAAAACGTCAGGGGAATTAACTAAGTTTTTGAAATATCCGTATGTTTTTTTGTTTTTTTTTAGATTGGTTCAAAAATAATGTCGTTTTCTCACCTAGTAACATATGTGAGAAAACGACATTATTTTTGCACCAACCTAATACAAATTGAGAAAACTTTTTAATGAAAACGCGTTTCACCTTTGTGTGTTACATTGGCGTCTTCAGGTTTTTGCCAGAAATAGGAAAGTCTGAGAAGTGCTGTTTCTTCCACAACAAGGCAACTAATTGTTCTAACTGGGGTCTATCAGATATTTACTAAGTTTTCCGAGTTTAGGTACAAGGTCTGAATAAAGAGCACTGAGTAAGGATCAATATTAATACGACTGCTTTGCATGGTTATCAAGATAAGAAGAAAATTACAGCTACACAGTAGGTATCTCTACTGATTCGCTAAAGCATTAGCATACCATGATTAAAAATGCCCCAAACTTAATAAAAACAAAGTTGTATCGTCAAAATCTTTATATTATTATTAAGAGGAAAGACCAAAGTATTTTTTGATTATTAAATTATATTTTTGATCGTTCGTTCGAAATTATGGTTAATTAAAAATATTTTCTTGTGTCAGAGCGGATGGGCTGTGCAAAGATCAATATAAGAAGTGTTAGCCTCTTTTTTTTGCGGGAAAAAACATTGATAAGGAAATTCTTGTAAAAATCAAATAATTGTCGGATTTTAATTTAACTAATTCAACAATAAAAGGGTGGGGCCTAGTTGCTAGTTTAGTAGCATAATTAAACTGATGTAGTCCTTGCACCAAGGAAAAAAGCAGAGCAGTTCCCATGAACATAGTTGTAAAAAAGATGAAAGCTACGTCACGTCGAAGTGAAAGAGACTGAAGCAGAGATGCTAAGTCAGGATTGATTATAATGCAAATCCTTCTTTGGATTTTGTCAAAAACTACCAGATGAGTAGCAGGAGCACCAGTTCTCTTTAAATTGTATTTAGCGTTGGATGTGATCTCCAAGTGATGTTCTTGTTTTCTGTAAGCAGATTTGTATATGCACCATCCAGTCATCTTTCAAGAAAATGCCCAAGTTTCTCATCCATGCAATAGGACTCATTCAATCAATGTTCGGAAGGTTTTAAAGAGGATGGAAGTTACTAGCGCCAAATCTTGTGAAGTTTGTTACACGCATCCAATGTTAAAGTCTTTTCTGTGAGATCCAAGATATTTGAGGTCCTCAACTCTTTTGATGGACGTATTATTGAGTGACTTCAAATTGTATGGTTCAGGGGAGGTTGTGATATATTCTGCATTATACACATTACAATAGATACGTACCTGGTTCGCTGTTTGCTCGAGTGATTGCAGTAAGGATTATGCCTCCTTGATACATTGAGAAATTAATGCAAGATCATCACCATAGCGACCGAGCATGCAGGTGAGAAGCGAGGAGATGAACGCAGTTTAACTTGGTATTTCCTTGAGGGAATTAAATTATCGATGCCGGCTTTCACCCAAGAGGGGGATCTCAGACGCACATTTTTGAACAGGATGATTAAAAACTTCATTGCAAGGGACGTCACAAAGGAAATCACTGAACGAGTCCCAATCTGGTTTTTGATAACGAAAAGATATTCTGTTGGTAGGTGGTTCTTGGCTCGTGGCGGAGAAGAAATGAATGTTTACAGACACAACTGCATGATCAGAGTTGCCAAGAGGGCAGACCTGCGTAGTATGACAAATGTCAGGGATAGAGGTAAAAAAGAGATCGAGAAGAGAAGCGTGTCCTTCAGGGTTACTGGGAAAACGCGTGGGGAAGTCAACCACTTGCCTGGAGGATTGAGTGATTGAGAAGTTTAGGGTTTGGATGCCAGCGAGGTCAGTGACAGCGTGTTTGAGCTACCTGGTATGGTGAGCATTAAAATCACCGAACACAAATATATTTGTAAACGGGTGTAGGAAGTATTATTGGAAATACTATCTAGCAAGCAGCAGTCTTGAGACGAAGAGGAACGGTAGAGAAAGAAGAGATACCTGGCTGAATTAAGTTGAGAGAGTCGGAGACAAATGTAAGAATGGTCTGGAGATTCAGGAGAGAGAGAGAGAGAGTTCCCTAGCCAGCGGAGATTTTTGCGGACATAAACTCCCAGGCCATTCAAGTGGATATTAGAGTCTGCTGTAATGAATATGCATACAAATGGGTTGCCCCTCACAGTAATATGATTGGCTGGTGTCAGCCATAAATACAGACTGATGTGGAGGTACAGGACGCCTACTGACTACGCCTATTGTCTTCGCCTATTGACTACGGCTATTGTCTTCACTATTGCCTGCGCCTATTGCCTGCCACTACGACGAGGACCAGTCCATTACGGTTACCTACTAGATTGTCCTACCGGGTTACAGTAGTCCACAACCACTTTCCTACTTCGAACAAATATATCCCTTTCTGGGACATAGCATTTGTACGTTGCCTAATTATATAATACTTTAATATGAAATCGTAATAGGGTGTCTTGTTGGGTGGGAGAAGATGTAGAGTCATAGCTTTCCCTAGGGTAATTCCGCGTAAGTAAATAAAAAGGACCATAATGGAATTGGAACTCGGCACTCCGATTTCCAACTCGGAGCCATTATCCATTGCACCTCACGCACACACAAGCATACAGCACCTGGAATTCCCAAACGATCAACCATATTGGTACAGGTCAGACTCAACGTTGCTTGGTTTCGGTGATCTTGTCATGAATAGTCTTTCAACGAGATATGGCCGAAAGCCGGAAAGGTGTGCACTTTCCATGCTCAGGAAATGTTTCACGCAATTGACTATACAGGCGACACCATGATCGACGTTAGGATGATGACAGGGGAGAAGAAAAGCGCGTGAACTTTCCTATTAGCATTTTTGAAACCGATGATTCAGCATTTTCTAGAAGCGAAGTTGAATTCAACACAATATTCAGAATTATTGACGCATTACTCAAGAGTCTGGTATAAAAATATAAACTGGAATTATTGATTGTGTAAATGTGGTTTTCTGAATAATCAAATCTGAAAATTGTTATTTTATAAACATTCCAAGGAAAATATTTATAAGCGAAAGGAAGAGGAGACGAATGAGAAAATAAAGCATCAAATAGAAACAAAGAAAGAAAGGAATGAAAGAAAGAAGGGAATGAAACGAAAAATATGAAAGAAGAAAAAGGTAAAACGTATTGTAAGAAAAGAAAAAGAAGAATGTAAAACGTAATAGAAGAATCCAAGCCTTAATGTAAAGGAAGTTGAAAGATAAGAAAAAATGGAAGAAAAGAAGATATATATATATATATATATATATATATATATAAAACCAAATACTAACCCCTTATATATATACACCGGAAGTCAAACCACCCTCCATCCATAATTAAACATATACCCTCATCAATAGAAAATAGAATCAGTATTACCTCCGCTAGCAAATAAATATTCCAACAACACAATAGCTTTTATGAAACGGCCCTAAAAAATAGCGGATACAAGAATGCAAACATTAATTATAGAAACAATTGTGTTAACCAGAAAAAAAAAACAGGAAAAGAAAAATCATTTGGTATACCGCTCCGTTCAACCAAATGGTTAGTATTAAACTAGGACAGAAATTCCTAGTTTTAATTGAAAAACACTTCCCTACCAATAGTAGGCTTAGTAATATATTTAATAAGAACAGCCTAAAATTGAGTCACAGCTGCACTGAAAATCTAGAATGTATAATAAAAAAAACACAATAATAAAATCCTGAACAAACCCCCATGCCTGAATAGTATTAATAAAAACCCTACACTTAAATTAGACAAAAACAGTGAAAAATTATGTCATTATAGAAACCCAGAAGACTGCCCATTAGAAAATAAATGCTGCGTCAAATCTGTGGTATACCAATGTATTATCTTTCAACAATATAAATAAAAGAAATCAGACATCTCTATCTAAATATTTTTGACATTTGAAGGAAATGAATAAAACACCAAAAGTAAAATGGAAAATTATAAACAAAACTAGAACTTGTAAAACTTGTGATGACGCATACCTTTCATGCCTACATGAGAAACTACACATTATTAAGTTTCTAAATAATAAAAATCTATTAAACAATAGACATGAGTTAACGGGTTTCCCGACATCATCAAATCTTTGCATTGAATAATTAGCATATAATTTTTTTTAAATCCATAGTCCTAATAAATAGCTTAAATACCCTACAAAAAAGATAGCCCTTTATGATACGGCAGTTTTTTTTATATACACAAAACCCTTTCAGAAAAAATAAAATAAAAAAATAAATAAATCTCCATAGACACGTAAACCAGACCAGACGAAATCATCTTCCGTTTTAAATTTAGACACCCCAATCTTACCCTGACTTAACATCTATGAATGTAACTCTATACTGATACAAATTATTAACACCCTGCGCCCCTTTATATATGAACAATCGCGCTGGCCGTTACCATGGAAATTTTGATTTCAATAATGGATATGCTATTAAAACACGTAAATTTCAGAAATAAGTTATTCCCCAAAAAATTTCGCTTGAAGATGGAACAATTTAATTCAAATAATTATATTGAAGTTTTCGGCTCTTGTTTTGCAACATGAGAACTCTTATGTAGCGTGTTGTAATCATATTTTTAAATAAATAATTATATATATATATATATATATATATATATATATATATAGAGAGAGAGAGAGAGAGGACATCTCGGCTTAGTGTAATGGTTAGATCAGTTACAACTGAAAAGTGAGTTCGCTTCTCACTAGATGCCCCATACATTCGGCCTTGTGCCACATCTAAGCTACGCTTGGAAAATAACTACACACATATATATATACAGGTAAGAAATTCGTTGGTATATATGCAAGTGGATCGTAATAATATAAAATATTAAAACTGATCCCAAAAAGAACACAGTATATTTATCATTACAGAGCATATAAATTACATGACAGGGAAATCTAAAATGACCTCATGAGTATAGACTATTTCAAGCAACGTCAATATATTTACGTTGGTTGAATTAGTCTATACTCATGAGGTCATTTTAGATTTCCCTGTCATATATATATATATATATATATATATATATATATATATATATATATATATATATATATATATATATATATATATATACCAAATTGTAATTGGTAGGGATTATTCCAAAGAAGACTTTTAGTACATGTAAGAGAGCTCAGTATATGTTACATAGCAAGTTATAATAATAACTGAGAAAAACCTTAAAAATCGATTGTCGGTAATACCTTTATTTCGATGACTATAGGCTTCTTTATCTCATCAGACCGAGTAAATTTTATGAAAATTTTCACCAAATGTAGTCGGTCTGATGAAATGAATGTTTGTTGTCATATAGGAAGAAAGGGTCGCTGCCGACACTGGAGTTTGAACACAGATCACCAGAGAGCAACACATGGGCGATCCCATTTTGTGATGGTAAAGGAAATGTATATATGGGAATTAGCGAGGGGTCTAAATGTTCTCTATACGGATTACTATTTGGTGGTTACTTTCCGAGCGAGTATTATCGAGCAAGTACTATTAGTGCGAGTGATATTCGAAGGCGTCTGACACCAGTATTGGTCAACGGCGTTACTAGAGTTGTATCTGCGATTACAAAGTCTCTACTACAACGAGCATTACGAAACTGACAATGAGTATTCGTTGACATTATATAAGTGGCGACGAGTAAACCTGTATTCATCGAAATAAATATATTACGGAAAATGAATTTTAAGGTTTCCATTATTATGAGTGCATATATATATATATATATATATATATATATATATATATATAGAGAGAGAGAGAGAGAGAGAGATAGGGGGAGGCACGATAGAGTAATGGATAGCGGCTTGAATTGAGGAATCGGAGTCAAATCCATTACATTCACTTACGAGCTAATACCCTTGGGAAAGGTGTGAATCCTCTTCTTCTCCCTCCAGCTATGGATAAATAGCAGGACAGACTGGATTCTATAGACTTGGATGGCAACTGGTCTAGGAGAAGGACAACTCTGAATTCAAAACCTGCGAAGAGTCGTTTGGGGACCTTGTGGCACGTAGTGCACCAGGTCTCTGTATTCGGCCCTTCAAAAAGTGTGCCTGCTCCTGGACGAAGCCATTACCACTATATATATCGGTCATCTGTCTTAACAATCCCGGTGTGGACTGAGTTCGTACCAGAAATTAAAAAATAGTTCACACCGGTGTTGATAAGACAGATGACCGATATCTTCACTGAGTTTTCTGGGGCACGTAATGAGGAAGGACAGTTTGGAAAACCTGATACTCAAAGTACAGATTTTTAATCATTTCACCCCAAGCAAGGCGGGAATACCTCTAGTACGCAGGTATTTACAGCAAGTGAAAGTGAGTGGCGATTGACATTACATTTAAATTTTTGAAACGGACGGGCGATCCAAAGAGGATAGAGGGTTTGGAAAACTTGATACTCTAAGTAGAGATTTTTAATCATTTCACACCATGCAAGGCGGGAATGCCACAAGTACGCAGGGGGTTACAAAAAGTGAAACTGAGAGAATATAGGGTGACGGAGGAAAGGATAAAAGATGAGCGGGGTTCAAGACGATAGAAGATGGCAATTGATATTGCATTTAAATTTTTTGAAGATTGTAGTTATCAAGGAAGCAAAGAAATGGAAGGTAATTCCACATGCAGGTAGTGCGAGAAAAGAAACTGTTGACGTAGAAGTGGTAGTTACGTTTACCTAATTCAGCAGTAAAAGGGTGGGACCTACATGCCAAACTAGTAGCACGCTTAAACTCCCGTAGTCAGGGAAAAAAGCTCGTCAGAGCAGTAGCGATGAAAATGTTTGCGGAAAAGATAAATGGAAGCCACGCCACATCGGTGATAAAGTGACTGAAGCAGAGATACCATATCAGAATTGATTAGATTTCAGATCCTTCTTTGGATTTTGTCAAGAACCTCGAGATGTGTAGCAGGAGCACTTGACCAGATATGGTAACAGTATTCTATGCACGGACTAATGGTAGATTTGTAAATGTGCAAGATGGAGTCTGACAAGAAATATTGCCAAATCTCCTTGCAATAGATGCAGCTACTGATTCGATGTAGTCGTTCCACTTCAAGTCAGTTGAAAATGTGAGGCCTAAAAGGCGCAGTGTGTTGCTCTCCATGAGTCTAGTATCAGCCATGTTGGTAGTGGGCTGGAAAGTTTCTCTATGGTGATTAAATGAGAGCAGTTTAGTTTTGGAGGCATTAAAATTTACGAGACATTTCTTGACTCTTGTCGTTTTCAAGAGCAGCGATAAGGTTAACTTTGTCACCTCTGACGGATTTGCTATTGAGACAATAGTATAGGCAGTATAATCAGCATTTTTGCCTACTTGGGAACTAATAACACAGGAAGATTATTGATGATGATCAGAAACAGCGTAGGACGCAAGATAGAACCCTGGGGACATCCGCGTTCGTGTGAAAGGATCTGGAAGCGAGCCCGTTCAAAACGAACTTCATTTCACGATTTGATAGGAACGATTGGATTAAATCAAACAGTCGCCCAGTAAGACCTTAACCCTGGAGCTTACGTATAAGACCAGTGTGCTAAACCCTATCTCCAACAAGCAGGAGAGCAGGAAGCAGAGAGGCAGTAGGGTTTGGAGATAACTGGAGCCAGCTCAGGAGCACATTTCTTTAGGACAATGGCTGGGATCCCTTATGGGGGTCTAATTTAGTAATAATGTCCAAGATCTGTGATGGGGCTTGGCGCATATCACTCAGTAGAGCCTCTGTTATAGGCGAGAAATCAGGTATAGGTACTCCAACTGAGTCGGGTGTTGGGTTGGAAAAGAATTTTCGTGCAAATCATTCAGCCTGCTGCAGATGTCTAGACTTCGGATCGATTGAATAGAAGAAGGACTGAGGATTTGCCGTTGTTCAGCATATTCATGCAGAAACGCCAATAATCTCTAGAACCGAACTTGCGAAATGTTATTTCGAGGAATGAAAATTCAGATAACTAATTTAGAGAGTCAGTCAGCGGGCATAGAACTTTTGACCAAGCGATGTTTAATTAACATTCCAGAATATTAGAAATGGCATAAGGCAATAGGAATGGGATAACAGAATTGCTAAACCTCACACTGTTCATTGTAAAGTAGCTGGTTAGTGTGGTAGTGTGGTAGTCAGTATGACACCTTATGGACACAATAGACTGACATCGTTTCGGTGGTGCTTTGATACAATTACGGAGACCGAAAGTATAAGATTGTCTCTCACTTGTGACATGAGGTGATGGTCAGGGGCGAATTAAAGTACAAGTTTGATTTTTTTAAAGTTTTAACTTAATACAAGGGGGAGGTCCACATATTCGCAGATATATATATATATATATATATATATATATATATATAGCCAATTTTCCCTTTCATGTTTAAAAAAAAAGCCGACCAGTTTCGGCCTCACTCAACAGAATCAGAACCGAGTAAATACACAAGCTGAGGATAAAATCAAAACAATGGAAGCAAAGCAGAAAAAATAAAATTCGGAAATATGATGTCATAGAAAAGTGAAAAAAAAAAAGAATCAGACAACAAAGAAGTTAATACAAGAAAATTAAAAAAAAAATAAAAGTGTTCATTTCAACGAATAGCAAGGAATAGTGAAAATTAATTGGCAGGTGATTTGAATGAATATCAGATCAAGAAAGTTCTTGGCGATGACAACATTAGAAACAGAAGGAGGTTATGTTAACAGAGACAGAATGGTGTTGAGAATTACACAAAATTCGAACCTTCCATTCTTTTGCCCCAATTTTTTGAAACGGTTTAAATTTCTACAATTTTAAATATTTTTGGGAAGTATCCACTTCGTTGGGGAACCGTCAAGCCAAATTTCCACATTGTGTTATCAATTCAGGATAGACTCCCATTAAAATGTAGTACCAAAAAATAATACTAAATAATGTATCTATATATATATATATATATATATATATATATATATATATATTATAAATTAACTGATATATATTAACTGATATATATATATATATATATATATATATATATATATAGATATATATATATATATATATATATAACTTAACGGATATATATTAACTTAAATAAATATGGTACCACTGTTTTGTAAAAATAAAAATATCAGTAAGAACGCCGGATTATATATCTTACTTTTTTTACTATTAGTTTGGTGCAAAATGTTGTTTTCTCACATATGTTACTATGTGAGAAAACGACATTATTTTTACACCAATATTCATATATATATATATATATATATATATATATATATATATATATATATATATATAGAGAGAGAGAGAGAGAGAGAGAGAGATAGATACACGTTCCATTAAATAATATAGACAAGTGTTTATTTATTTTATGTAATTTTTTTGGTAACGTCTCATAAGTTTAATAACATCGTTGAACGAAGAAAGAAATTCACAATATTGATCCGTATTTTTTTAATACAATCTAAGCTTTCGGCTTACATAATCCATTATCAAAGATGTGAATTACAAAATATTAAGCAATATACGGACAAGACAGTGATGATAGTCTGTCAATATTTACATGGATGATTTCTAAGCAACGATAAACACGTGCATATAAGACGCTAGAAGCGAAAATCGCACCGCATCTCATGACGTCACACATGACCACACGAGAGTGAATTGAGGAAGTATGAAGTATGGGACGCCTTGGTATAAATCAATGGCTTCTGTTACCAATTATAGATATTTAAGAATATTTGTAGCGATGCCATAATTGATTTTGTTTAGGTTGTGTTTCAACTATTTGATGTATAATGCTCCAAGGATTCTTAGATTTTGTCTATTGTTTTCATGCCATAGTATAATTGTGTTTTCGACACGTATTTTACGGAATTGTGAGTGCGGGCAGGCATGTTGTTTTAAATGCCTAAAAATGTAAGAGTCTTCATTCAAATATAGTGTCAGGCGTCGTGAAAGCGAGTTTGTAGTGTGACCAACATAAATATTATTTAATTCGTTGGAGATACACTCTCCCAAAGGGCACTTGAATTTATAAACTATGTCTGTTTTTTGCAAATCGCTAACCGGGGGGAGAAGAATATATATATATATAAATACTTGCCTCAGTTTTTGGCTTATATATATATATATATATATATATATATATATATATATATATATATATATATATATATAGTTTCAAGGTGCGCTATATTTATGGGATAAAGTGCTCAATATCAGAGATATAGCGTATGTAAATATAAATATAAAAGTGAACATTGAAGTCAACACTCAGAGTCGACGATTGCGTCTAGCATGAAACAGTTTGCCGCCTTTGGGTGTCGACTTGAATGTTCACTTTTATATATATATATATATATATATATATATATATATATATATATATATATATGCACACAAGCGAGGCAAGTATTCAGATAAAATTAAAGTTAAAACTATAAAGGCAGAGAAGAAAAATTAAATAAAGTTTTGAAATAGAATGATAAATAAAAGTGAAAAAAAGCAAACAAAACTAACAGATAGCAAAGAACACATTAAATAGTTTAATACAAGAAAATTACAAAAAATGAATGTGTCATCGGAGAAATATCCCCTTGAGAGTCTGTTCCACAGAGCAGTTGTTAGAGGGAAGAAGTTGTTTGAATGGAATTTACCTCTCGCCAATGAAATACAGAGGGAATGTGAATAGTTTGCTAAAATGAAACTGGCATTGCGGTTCATAGCTATGAAGATTAGACCTGCCGGAATCAAGGGAGGTAATTCGATCGCGCACTATCTCTTCAAGGCTCTTTTCTGTCGACCATGTACATAAGTTTGATAGTTATGTTATTCGCCGCATAAATCCTTCAAATCAACCATTCGCCCTTGCATGGAGTATTGCTGCTATATATAGTCTGGAGCTCCTTCTGTTTGTCTCAAGGTTCTTGATAAAATCCAGAGACGGATATGCAATGTAATTGGCCCTGATCTGGCATCTCGTCTACAGTCGCTCTCTCTCACAGACGTGCCGTCACCTCCCTCAGTCTTTTTTACAAATACTTTCACGGTAACTGCTCCGATGAACTGCTTTCGCTGGTTCCCAGACTTCATGAATTTAAGCGTTCAACTAGGCTGGCATCTCGCTCACACCCTTTCACTGTCGAAACTGTTAAATATAGCCATCTCTTCTACTCCAATAGCTTCATGTCTCACACCTCTCGCCCGTGGAACTTCCTCCCCATTTCCTGTTTCCCTGATCGCTATAATCTCCAACTATTCAAATGTAATGTCAATCGACATCTCCAGATGCCCTGATCTATCCCCTATCATTCTCTTCATCCTTTCCTCCATCACTCCTCTTTGCTCTCGCAGCAACTCTCTGTAACTCCTGGCGTGCTAGTGGCTTCCCGCCTTGCTTGGAGTGAAACGCTTAAAAAAAAATATGCCTTTCCTGCCTTCAATCTGTCCGGTGAGTGTCAGATTTGCCAAATCCTCTTTCCTCATTATGTGGTCTAGAACTTTCAACTGTTTCTTTCTCATTTTGTCTCTGTTTCTCTTAAAACATCCTAATTACTCATATCTTCAGTCTATGATATTCTCAGCGTTCTTCTATAGAAACATATATATTACCTCAAAGGTCTTCAGCTGTGAAGAGATTGTCCAGCATTCACTGCCATATAGAAGGACTCTTACTACTTAAGAGTCCATTATTCTTTTCTTTGTTTCAAACAAAATTGTTGTGGATTCTGGGATGAAATCCGGTTTCAAAGGAATGACAAACGCAGGAATGAAATATAGCAAATAAATGTATTGACGTTATAATACAATTGGTAATACGGTTAGTAGATCCAGAAATGCGGTTAGTAGCAATAATAATATATATAGAGTCTGGTAAATTCAGTATCGAAGTAGGACTTCTTTCTGAGTCTAATTGCTCGCAACTGTGACTCCTACAAAGCGGTTACCTCACACGCTCACTCTCACTCTCTCACTCTCTCACTGTATCACTTTCACCAGTACAAATACACACTGGGCGAGTCTACTTGTATAAAAAGGGGTTGACCCCTTAACAAAACCATAGATTCTGACATTTTATATTCAATAATCTTTTCTTCACGTTCCCCTCACGTAAAGACTTTTTCCTATATTTCCATTTGAGTCTGCCATTCCATCGATATGACATCCACGTAATTTGTTAAGATGATGTGTGATGATAATCCTGTTTAGTTTTCTAGTTCTTTTACGATCATCTGTGTAGAATAATTGGACTGGAATCATTATTACAGTTCGTTTTACTTTTATGTACTCGCTGAAGCCGTTCTCTATCTACATGCAATCGGCTTTTCTTAGCAAAGTTTAGAGATTATTGCAATAACTTTCTTATAAAAATCAGGTTTTCCTCACATTTATAATAGGTATTTGTGTCGTACTTCATCAAATGCTTTTGCGTAAATTATAAAATATGTGTATAGGACGTGTTGCTCGCTGTGAGAGTGTTCTGATAATAAAGTAAACATTTCTTCTGCCCGTGTCTTAAACAGAGCAACTTATTTTCCAATCTAATAAAGATAGACTATGGTCTTCCGATATTTCACTTCTGTCTTATATTCCATTTATTATTTCGATAAACATAACGATCTTGAAATCCTCTCAGACTAAGCATTTCAGTTGCAACCACAGCTGATCATTCTGCCTTATTTATGTTCATCTTAATCAAAGCTGATTTTTACATCAGATTTGAATATTCCAATTATGTAGATTTCTCTCCTCTGTTGTCGTGGAAAATTCTTCAAATGTTTTCATTATATCTCGTTTTCGATTTTTCGCATCCTGTCGAAGCAAAGAGCATGTATTCTTTTATTTTCTGCATACCTGCTATGTCTACATTCCACTGTGTCGAAAATTTCTTCGACTCACGAATAATCAATGTCAGTCCGGGAGTAAGAATTGCGAAACACGCCTAGTTTTGCGACCCAGTCTTAAACAGGGATCAAATCATAGAGAGAAGAGCGCGCAAAACGACTCTGTTCGCGTAATGGCCTTGAAAAAATAAAAGGTAGAGAAAAGGAAGATAAGGCAGACTTTAAATAACAAAGAGCAGGCCTGCACATCCCACTCTTTCCGGTATCAAAAGACTACAAAATCAGTGCCTTCGGGTAGCCTCACTTTGATAAAACAGAATCCGTCAACCATTCAGTCATCAGGCCGCCCCATAAGCGCAGGTAATTTCACTTATTTTTCCACAACAATGTTTTTAATTCTGCACATTTATTTATTTATTTATTTATTTATATCCAGCATGCATTTCTCTCTAATATTTTGTTCGACATTCCTATATTCTGTGTCATTCCTCGGTTCTGCTGACTGTCTCTTTTTCATTTGTTCAAGAATTTCATGTCATCCACATCTTTTTTTCTTGTTTCTTTTTCCTCAGGGTGACCCTCTTTTTGCACTACTTCTGCCATGAAATACTGATTCCTCGGAACGTTTATGTTTGTAATTATCATCATACATCTGTTTGAAAACTATGTCGTCCCGGAGTCTGTTGCATTTTAGTTTATACCTTGCTGTAGATTTCCTTAATTTCCGTAAATTTTATCCTAGCTGGCCTCTGGAATTCTGGAATATGGCTGCTGCCACATTTGAGAAGTTTTAGAGTGTAGAACCGTATTTCTGAATTTTCTTACTGGTTGTTGTGTAGTCTGTGTTCTAAAAGGCGGTTCTCAGCCCAAAATAAAACGTTCGAAGTATCAAAAAAACCAACGGGAAAATGTTTGTTTTTGCAAATAAAATCTTCCGAGACTCAAAGATCATAAATTGTCTTTTCGATCAATATTTGAAATGTAATTTAATTATGAAGATAAAGGATACTGCTGCGTTTTTGCTAAGGATACTTTATTTATTTTTCTCTTACTTCTTCCTTTTCGTCTTCTTCTACTACAACTACTACAACTACTTCTGTTGCTTTCCTTTTTCTTCTTTTTTTTCTTCTTCTTATTATGCTGTTTCTTTTTCCTTTTTATCCATTTCCTTTATCACTTTTTTCTTTTCCTGTGTCTCTTCTTTTGCTTCTTTTTCTGTGCTCCGTTCTATGATTTCTTCTTCTTCTTCTTCTTCTTCTTCTTCTTCTTCTTCTTCTTCTTCTTCTGTGCTTTCTTTTCTTTTTCTTTTTCTATTTTTTCTTCTTCTTCTTCTTCTTCTTCTTCTTCTTCTGTGCTTTCTTTTCTTCTTCTATTTCTTCTTCTTCTTCTTCTTCTTCTTCTTCTGTGCTTTCTTTTCTTCTTCTTCTTCTTCTTCTGTGCTTTCTTTTCTTCTTCCTCTTCTTCTTCTTCTTCTGTGCTTTCTCTTCTTCTTCCTCTTCTATACTCTCTTCTCTCTTTATGCTTCCTTTTTTTTCTTTTTCTACTTTTACAACTATTAATACTAATACTTCCTGCTCTTCTTCTATACTTTATTTTATTCTGTGGTTCCTCTTCATCTTTTCTTCTTTTCCTCCTCTTTCTCCTCCTCTTGATAGGGTTGATAAGCCGTAAAAAACACTCAACCCACCCCCTCCCCTCCTCTTCCATTTTTATTTTTCCTTTACTACACCTTTTTTTTCTTTTACTATGCTTCTTCATTCTTTTTCTTCATTTACAATACATTTTTCTTCTTGAATTGCTGCTTCTTTTATGCTTCCTTCTTCTATGATGCTTTCTTCCTCTTTTCCATCTTTATCATCTTCTTCTTCTTCTTCTTCTTCTTCTTCTTCCTTCTTCTTCTTCTTCTTCTTCTTCTTCTTCTTCAAGGCTTACTTTTCTTCGTTTATGTTCCTTTTTCTTCTACATCTTCTTTTTTATCTTTACCCTAACTATTATATTTACTTTTCTTCTTCAATGTTTCTTTTTGTTCTTTGCTTCCTTTCGTCCTTCTATGATTTCTTCTTCTTCTTCTTCTTCTTCTTTGTTTCTCCAGCCTCCTTCTTTTGCTGCTTGTTATTACCCTTATTCCGAAACTGTATATAAGCTGGCATTCTTTTTTATTCAATAAACTTACAGACCAAACATTACGCAAACCGACGATAATCCTCGAAATTGCCAAATCTTGTTGATTTCAGCAAATTGACTAAAGTTCTTTTCTTTGTTTTTTCATGGGGTAGCTAAGTTAATCAACAAATCGTAAGAAAATAATTCGAATATGCGAATTACAAGCAAATGAATTTTCCAAATATCTGAAGCTTCAAATCTCAACTTTAATCGAATTTTTCTTGTCTTCGGATTTCAACTTCTCAGTCATCATGTAAACATCGAAAAGCCTTTTAAATTCATTTGATCACGTTATAGTTTGCCTAAAGTCTTATCCAGATGCACGCTTCAATATTATGCGGACGTCTAGTATATTGTTGATTTTAGCTTCAAATAAAAGAATTCGCTTAAACGAGACAAAAACTTAACAACTAAAACAATTCCTATAAATATATTTAACCATGAATTTGAAAAGAGGCTATTTGCCATATGATAATGGAGGCAAAATAATTGCAAATATGGTTTACTATACCTAAATATGTTTATCTTTATCTCTCTCTCCTTCTCTCTCTCTCTCTCTCTCTCTCTCTATATATATATATATATATATATATATATATATATATAATATCTTACATTAATTGCACAACACCGAGTTTCATGCCAAAGCAATCTTCAAGTGCTTAAACTATTATATTGATTTTTATAAAAATAAATATAATAATTTCTGCACTTGATACCAATATAGTGATTTTCTAATGGTAGCTTAGATGTAGCACAAGGCCGAAAGTATGGGCCACCCAGTGAGGATCG
Source organism: Acanthosepion lycidas (assembly GCA_963932145.1). Taxonomy (NCBI): domain Eukaryota; kingdom Metazoa; phylum Mollusca; class Cephalopoda; order Sepiida; family Sepiidae; genus Acanthosepion; species Acanthosepion lycidas. The sequence goes on along the minus strand of OZ010583.1, from coordinate 111,180,906 downwards.
AACTCAGTACTCAGTCGTAATTGTTTTAGCGAAACACTCTTGCTAACCATTACACGGCCTCGGGGCGCCCATACTTGATATCGATATATAATCTTCATAATAGTCCCATGTGTGCATGTGGTCGTAAGATCACTGGGCAAGGTGATTACCCTACATATGGCTTGGTTGCATGCCAATGTCTGCATTTCTGTGAAGGATCTCCAAGACAATAGAAAAATCTGAAAATTATTTATTTATGCATGTCTTAGGCAAGTAAACCTGTTGGGGCTCATTCTTCTCCAGGTCAAACAATAGTCGATGCCCTACAACTTGAAGCTTCGCCCTGGTCTCGGACAAGTGACTGTTGATCCCATCGGTTGCTGTCTAGAAGACCCTCCACTCATTGACTGCTGTGCCATCACCACCCTTGATATATTCCCAGTAATTCAGTCCCAAGTGCTGATTTAACCCGCAGCCCGTTGAAATTAATGTAGTTATTGTCTCGCTACTAAATATTATACAGAGATACGGGTTTTTAATAAGCATGTTTTAGTTAGACTAAATCGCTTCCGAACAACTGTTGGTCGCTGTAGAGTCAACGGGGGTATGCCGCCGATAAGGAACCCAACTGCCAATACGGGCAATCACAAACCATGGAACATCTTCTAGTGTGCCCTAGTCTTGAAGATTAATGAATAATTAATGAGCTTGAAATCTTAACACTCCAGGCAATGATCTGTGTGCAACGCTGAATGGGTGTGGTGTAACCACTCGATAAGAAGGGAGTTAGCAAATCAAAAGCGGGACACTGCGTGAGGGAAGGAATAAGTAAATTTATAAAACCTGTTTAAATTTAAAATTGAGCCTTTTTGTGGCACCTTTGGAAAAAACGTACCAGAGGCTTACTCAAACCTTTTGACTGAAATTGGTTAGACGGAACTGTTTGAGAGCAGTAGATGAAACTGTTTGGAAGCTGTCGATGGTTGCGCTAGCAAGAAGTCACAAGTCATCGTGGCCGAGGGTTCGAGCGTGCTGGTTATGTTCAAACTGTTGTTGATTCTGTTAAGTAATAGTTTAGCATATTATTATTTTTAGGGGGAAGCGTATCGCTGCTCCCACCTTCTGAGGTTGACCTTAGAGTAAGACAAAACAAAGTAAGTCGATTTTGATTGGCTGAACGATACATAGAGAAAGGTCTTTCAGGAAGTCGCGATATACCGTCGAAATGTATGGATGTGTTTCTCTTCATGTCTGAAACAGCTCCCCAGTGGATGAGTTGTTTCTGAACCGTCAAGCAATGTGGAAAAATTCTTTTTTCTTCTATTTAAATAAAGACAACGCTGCTAAGAAATATGAAATACAACATATATCAAATATCCATCCTGGTACGAATACGTAAATTATACTTCTTACAAAGCGCATCACTGAATCAGGGTAGAAAGATGCTACTATGCTTTCTTTCAATGGAAGTGAACCTGTTATCAGGCCTACCTTGTAAATCAGCTCCCGAAATCAGATTACTTTTCATTGTATGATGCTTGTCTCAACTGTACATTCTCAAATTGCCATATTAGAAAAAAATCGAACTCTATGTTTTTTTTCCAAAAATTCAACCTTAGCGTTGCGACTGCACGCTCCAAAAGTTTGTATCCGTTAACAATAACACATTAAAAAAAATATATTTCGATCCGCATTTAATTTTTTCGTCTCGGATGCTACCTGAATTTTACCAAAAAATGTACAGTTGAGAGGACTTGGGTATTAAAGAAAGACGTTTTAATTTTAAAAAAACAAGGATCATAACATTCATCGAGGAATTTGTAGGTTAATGCAACTTTAAAAATTTTGTTTGCAAAGGGATTTAGCCATTTTATATCCTTAACTTTACTAATCTACTTTTTGTATCAATAATTCATCGTAATATATATATATATATATATATATATATATATATATATATATATATATATACACAGTAAAGATAACAAGTCCGTTGGTATATAATCCAAGTGGATCCTAGTAATATCAAATACTAAAAATGATCCACAAAAAGAACTCAATGTCTTTATTATTACAGAGCAAATAAAATTAAAATTCAAAATCACCTCATATGGGAAATAGACTATTTTGACAAAAGGAAAACTTATCTCAGACGACGCGTTTCGTCCTCTGATGGACTTTATCAAGGAAAATGTTCCGTGGCTTTGCCCATCAGAGGACGAAAGACGTCGGCTAAGATATATTTTATATCTTTATTCATGTTGTCCTTCTACCGATATATATATATATATATATATATATATATATATATATATATATATATATATATATATATATATATATATAAAATAAAAAGGCTTAAACACTAATATTCCGTGGTCATAATTTATTCCATTGGAATCGTGAATACGATCCAATTCATTAGACCTACAGATTCAAAAAGAAAACAGGAAAAAACAACTCCAGAAATAATATATATATATATATATATATATATATTAATCGCGTTTACGCCAAGCAAGACAGCAAAAGCCATCGAGATGTAAGGGGTTGCTGGGTGCGATAGAATTACAAAGTGGGATATTGCTAAGGAGCGAGAACAGAGGAAGAGTAATCAGGAGGACAACAGATAGCGATTGACATTGTATTTAATTTTTGCAGATTATCCGAAATTTTACATACATACATATATATATATATATATATATATATATATATATATATATATATATATATCTGAGTGTGTACATGTTTGCGCGTAATATTTTAAAATATTTTTCTTTTCATATTTATATATATATCGTTATATATATATATATATATATATATATATATATATATATATCAGATCATTAAAAAAAAGTCCGTACCTGACTGTCCTTATTAATATAAAATGACCGCAATGTCATCACCAGACAAGTAGTGTAGTGTTCATTATAGTCGAAGACAAAATTGTTATGTTCATCTGAAAGTTCAATTTCTTACTTGTGATCGCTGACTCCGTTTAAGGGGAGGTAACTAAGTATGGTTGTAGAAATTTTTTTCACGAAATAATGAGTAAAAAAATTATTAGTAAAAAACTTTACATTTCAAACTATCTATTGTACACATTTTAAATCATTTGTGGAATATTCGTAATTAATGTTATTAAGGTTTGGTTTCATTTTTTTTATATAATAGCATCGAGATTTTTTTTTGGTTATGTTTATTCTTTTCATGAAAAAGTATAGAAGTCTTTTCGAAAATAATTTTTTCTGAATTACGAACGCGGACATGTATGCTGTTGTAAATGTTTAGAAATGTTAGACATATTGAAATGAAAACTTAGCAGCCGAGACAACGTTGTTGTAGTGTGTCCAGCATAAATATTATTTTGCCATTGGAGATACAATCTCCCAGAGGACATTTAAATTTATAAACGATGTTGGTTTTCTACAACACGTTGGTGGCTGGGGAAGAGTCATTACGAAAGATGGCATTAGATATACTAGATTTAGTGTAGTATATAATTAATTTTATCTTTTTACTTGGATCTGTGGTGAATATATTAGTATTAATTTTTTTTAGATACTTTCGTCGTGCTTATAATTAGTATGTATTTGGTTTCGATATAAAAAATTGATATATTTAGGGTTAGTTGAAGTATTATATTCTATTTGTTTAGTATAAAAATGTCTGATGGAGCATCTTATTTGTTCATTAACAATATAATTAGGATAGTTATTATTCATAACTTAAAATACTCAAGGAAATAGGGTAAGATTTAGGAAGATTAAGATTACCTCCTCAGTTATCCATCGAAACTGCAATCCACCGAAATAAGAAAAGAAACCAGTCCCAACCGCGGGCCATTTAAAACTTAGTCCGCGCAGCAGATTGGTTGTTACTAACATCCAATCGGATGGGCGGAACATGTAGTCTTTCTTCCTCTTATTCTTTAAAAAAGGCCAGAGTAGCTGTTAGTGTTTAATCAAAAGGGGGAATCAGGGGTTGATCTCCCCTGATTGGGTCGACTTGGTGATGGGGAGTATGAGGTTGAAAGACCCGAAACTCCCTGATGAACCAAGTCAAAACATCACTGACGACCCCCTTTTGTGCCTACTTAAAAGCGTATTTACAAACGAATAAGAGTTTGTTTTATATTTTTTAGTTCATTGTAGAAAATCTGTTTTGTCGATGAATTAATTTTTGCACTGTTTATTGGTATTTTTTATAATTGCTATTTTATAGTAATTTGGATATTCTCTCTTATAATTAAGGGTACAAGAATTTATGCTGGTAGTTTTCTTATATAAGGAGGTCGTTAACTTATTGTTATTAGTGTTTATCAGTATATATAGAAAAAGAAATTTCTTTATTATTACTAAGTTCATATGTAAACTTAAGGACACAAATATCCTGGAATTGTTTTTGGAGTTGATGTATTTCTTCTGTATTGTTGACGAATATAAAGATATAATCGACGTATCTTAGGTAGATGGAGGTTTTTTTTAAATTGTTAAATATATTATTTTCGAGATTAGACATATAGAAAGTGCGACAAGTCGGACCTAGAATTGAACTCAGGGCGACACCATCCCGTGGTATATATAAATTATTTTTGTGATCATAGAATGGGACGTCGGTAGTGCAGGTTAGCAGTAGTTTCCGTAATATACTGGGCCTAATTTTAAGTGGACGTAGAGATGGATTATTGTATATATTTCTTATAATAATGCCGATAGTTTCGTAAACACAGACATTCGTGAATAAGTCTTCGGCATCGAGTGAGGATCCAAATGAAAATAAGTAGACAGAACATGTCTAAATTATTCATCGAAACATATCTCAATGAAAACTTACCTCCAAAATACACACACACACACATACGCACACACATATGTAAGGTTATGTATGTATATGTATGTGTATCGATACGTGTGTATGTGATTGTATATGTATTTGTATATGTATACGAGTATATGCATATATATTTACGTAAATGTGTATGCGGTGTGTATGAATATATGTATGAGGTTTGTATGTATGCATATACATACACACACACACATATACACACACACACACACACACACATATATATATATATATATATATATATATATAAGTCAACATTGAAGTCAACACTTAGAGGCCACAGTCTGTTTCATGCTAGATGCAATCGTCAGGCCAAGACAGACTGTCGCATGAAACAACCTGTCACCTCTAAGTGTTGACTTCAATGTTCACTTTTATATTTACACACGCTCTATCTCTGATATTGAGCACTTTATCCCATAAATATAGCACACCTTAAGAGTATATTTCTTCATATTGATCTTCTTTCTGGCCATAGCTCAATAAGGACATTTAAATAATGAAGAAAAGGTTGTCACTATAAGATAATATAAATATTTGCTTAATGATATGCACACAATCAGAAATTAATATTGATTTAACAATGTAACAATTAATTTAATGTTAAGAAATAAACGTCTGAATGTTTCTAATACTTGAATCAGTAAACGATGACGAAAAGTGGTTCTTACGGCTTCCCATATTAACAGCTAGAATCGAAAAAGAAAACTTGGCTGCAATTTGGTCATCATTACTTCATTGTTTTTTCTTTCCCTTCTGTTCTTCCTAACGTTTATTTTCCTGTCTGCAGTCATCAGGGTGCGCGTCGTTTTCTTAACTTCTTCGCATAATTTTATTTCCAAGACATAAACGATTATTTTCTTTTTTCCGGTCAGCTTAAATTCAGCACAAATTTATAATTATCAAGAATTCTTCAAAGGTTCCCTTAAGTTTGTGTTCGGCTATCACAGAAGTTTGTATCATTTTTCAATTTATAACTCAACGAATGAAAAAAAGAAATATAACATAAAGTTTATCACTACATCTAAAACATCACTACATGTCCGATACATATATATATATATATATATATATATATAAAGACAGAGAAAGAAGACATTTAATTTTTTATATAAATAAGCGTTAATAAGAACAAAATGAAAATTACATATATGCATAACTTCACGTGAGTGTCTTTTTTCGCATATATATATATATATATATATATATATATATATATATATATTACTGAGATGAGGTATTATGTACATTATTTACATTATTCGGACTATTGTCCTCATCTTTGTCGCCATATTTATTATAAAGTTTCGGCCATTGTACGCTCCAGCCTTCATCAGGTGGTTGGAATGTCGAACCATTTATTTCGCTCACTGGGGTAGACTGTTCTAGTTCCACGTGCCATGTTTAATGGATGTCAGTTATCAGTGTCCTTGAGGACACATGGCACAGTGGATAAAAGCGTTGGTTAGATCCAGTGACAGGACCCAAAGAGTGTGAGTTCAATACCCGGTTAAGGCAGTGGAGAACTTTCAGAGGGAAATTAACAAGAGATAAATGATAACTGACATCCAGTGAGCGAAATAAATGGTTAAGTTCGACATTCCAACCGACTGATGAAGGCCGGAGCGAACAACGGCCGAAACGTTGTAATAAATATGGCGAGAAAGATCAGGACAACAGTCCAAATAATGTAAATAATATATATATATATATATATATATATATATATATATATATATATATATATATATATGTAAATAAAAAGACTGAGCGTGAACTTTAGGGCATAAACGTATTGAACTTATGAAGTATATGTGAGATTTGATGCCAGTAAAAACCTTTTCACATAGATGCGCAGGAAGTTATCTGCCCTTATAAACCTTTTTTTCATATTCATTATGAGAGTTTGCCCAAAGGCAAGAATTCAAGAAAAGCAACGCAATACTGGAGGAGAGTTCACTGAAATTTTGCAAGAAAATAAACATAAAACTTTCTTAAGTTGGTGAATGCCGATTCAGTCTTTGCCTTCAATTCTGTTACAAGACATTACCCATCATACCTTATATATATATATATATATATATATATATATATATATATATATATATATATATATATACACAGGTAAAAATCCGTGGGTAAGTAAGTAATCCAATTGAATCCTAATAATATAAAATAATCAAACTGATCCACAAAGAGAGCTCAATGTATTTATTACAGAGCATATATAAACGAATGACATTTAAATGAAACACAAAATACTCCATCTGTATAGTCATTACTTTAAGCTTCCTTTTTATTTTATTTTATACATTTGGCGTTGATAAACCTCGAAAGATAATTTCTTGCGGGGTGGAATGGCTATACAGATGAGGTATTTTTGAGTTCCATTTATATGTAATTCATTTATGTATATATATATATATATATATATATATATGCACATATATATATATATGCACATATATATATATATATGCACAAAGAAACGTTAAACATGTCTTTAATAAATAAATTGTCGGACTTTGTCCATTTCTTAATGTATGACGTCATTTGTTTACATTTGATACGCTATGAGCAGTTATGAATGTACGAGATTCATGGAAGATTGAAGTTTATAAGCAGTAAATTCGACCTTGCCAACCGAACGATCCGAGGTTTGTGGCCGAGCGGTTAGGCACGTCAAGCTAAATGACGGTTCCGTATAGGATGCAGGTTCGAAACCTGTCAAAGGAAAATTTCTTGGACATTCAGTCCGGTAAATGTTATTTAATGCTGTTTATTATAAACAGAGCATTTGCTTAAATACTTGTATCTATAAAAAGAACGTTAAACATAAAAATGTCTTTAATAAATAAATAAATATATATATATATATATATATATATACATACTACGAAATGGAGTCCGATAATTATTGAAATGTACGTATTTATATAAACAGTATTAACATTTACGGGGCTGAACGTGCGAAAAATCTTCATAGAAAATATGTCTCTCCCGACAGGACTCGAACCTGTATCCTACAAGGAACCGTCATATAGCCTGACGTGCTATACCAGAGGAGCGTCTTGCTATATGACTGTTCAGTTTATCGTACGTGGTCGGTTCTATGAAAATTTCTCGGACATTTAGGCCGGTAAATATAGTCAATACTGTTTATGATAAACATAGCATTTACTTAAATATTTGTGTCTATATAATAACGTATAACAATGAAATATATGAATATATATGTATATATATATTAATATATATGTATGTATATATATATATATGTGTGTGTATCTGTGTATGTGTGTGTGTCTGTAAATAATCTCCAAGTAACTGTCTTTTTCTCATATATATAGATATATAGAACGCGGTATAGATATAAATATAAATAAAGAAAAAAACGGTTTTATTGAAGTTTGTTTAAAATTTTTTGGGTTAGACAAAATCATCTCAGCGAAAGCAAATATAAACATTTAGAAAAAAGTAAATGATACTAAAATAATATTCAAAAGAAATATTTGAAAAAAAATTATATATTTTCATAACGTAAAAAATAAACTTTAATAAGAACAAAATAAAAAGTTGAGGAAATTACTAAAACTAAAAGCCCGTCGCTTCCGAATTATTTTAAAAAAAAGTACCCAAAAATAGCAATTTAAAATATTTGTAAAATTTCAATATTAGTGTTTAGTTTGATTCTTCTTCGTTTATTCAGAAGAATATTATTCTATCATTCATCTGAAGATATGACCTTCAACTACGTCCGTGTCTTTGGCTCGAGAGAAATGTCGACGGGGTTTATGGTCACATATTAACACTTTAACTGTTACTCATTTGCCCAGTGCTACCCCCCACCCACCATCCGGCCAGCCCTTTTTTAAAAAAATGCCAAAATTCAATCTACATATTTTATTACACAGAAAACTGGCACCAGTGTGTTTTACAGCATTCCATTTTCATGGATATACCTGAGAATGACTTACCAGATCAGTAATGGGTATACACATGATATCTTTTGAAGCATTGTCCTTTGTGATTTTACGATAGATGGCGCAACGGGACACTCATACCAGCGGTATGCAAAAAAACATAGATTTCCGTACTTAGGCAGCTGGAGCAAGATAAGAAAAACGAAGATCTCCGTAGTTAGCAGCGGAAGTGTTAGGAACAATGAGTTCGTGTGAATGGTTGGCAAAGCATTGACGCGGAGAGATATTAAAGTCAAACATTGCTTTGATCTACAAGGAACAGGAAGTTGTGGGGAGCTATGATCGCCAACTCCTGTTAAGCAACGGCAGATTAAATAAAAAAATAAATGGCTGGCTACTCGTATACCCGTCTACTAAGGCGACTAACTAATCCCTGTTGTAGTCACCTATTCAGACACATTTGTCTTTCTTTAACACCAAAAGAGCCCACCTGTGGTTTGTACTACAACTATGTTGTACGGAGCTTCGTTACAGTTTCTGGGAAAGTACGCTTTATCTAGAATTGTTGTATACCCACCCTTTCTGGAGAGCTCGTGGGCGATAGAGATCACTAGTTAATAAAGTTATATTCTTCTTTCAAGTCTGATGATCGCAAGATGTTTTGAGTCCAGAGATAAAAGAACTTCAACAGATGAAATTTTAAGTTAGCTATTTTATTAACGTTACGTATACATATTTATCCAGTGGGGTTACTTTCCCACCACTGGGTAACCGTTCCAGACACGAAAGGAAACACATCTATATTGTTCTACGGTTAAGACTCGACACCCCGAAACCCCTTTCTCTAGATATCGTTCAGACAATCAAAACCGACTTCATTGTTTTGTCTGCTATCTGACCTCAAATGTCAACCTCAGGAAGTCGGAGCAGCGATACACTTCTCTCTAAAAATAATAGTCTGCTAAACTATTATTTGACAGAATTATCAACAGTCTGAACAAGGTCAGCACGTACGAAGCCTCGGCCACGATGACTTGTGACTTCGTACTAGCACAACCATCGACGGCTCTGAAACTGTCCCGTCTACTACTCCCAAACAGTTCCGTCTACTCAATTTCCCTCACAATGCTTGGATCAACCCCCGGTACGGCCCTTCAGGAACTTTCTAAAGGTGTCTCAAACTGGAATCACCACCCCCAGAACGATAACATCAAGAAGTCACCTTCCTGACAAATCCACCATTTTTTTTCTTCGACATCTGTGGATCTTACTGCGGCTTGGTATATTACAATTTTTGCAAGCATTTGACGTTTGAGGGACATTCGTTCTACAGGTAGGTTTAATTTGTGCGGTTGGTTTGTTGGTTGTTTGTCTGTTGTGTCTTTTATTGTTTGTAACATGTTCTTGCTGAAACTGTAACTAATTTTTACTGCTTTTCTGTTGAATATCTTGTGGAGTGTGTGTATTAGTTTAATAAATATTTTCCTACGTTTGTGTTTACGTTTTGTTGTACGTGTGTTATAAGCATATGATGCTTTTTCCGTTAGTTTTTTTGTGCGGTGTGCATGTGAGTGTTGCCGAAAATCCACTATGTTGCGGATAGAGTTTGGTAGATTTTCGTATGTATTTGAATGAGTCCTAATTGAGCAATGGTCAGAAAGATGTAACGTGAGTTTTCTTGTAGAAGGATTTCCAATATAATTATTCATGAATTTAAACACACAGAGAAAACTATCAAACTCCAGCCGCAACATACTCATAGAAAATACAATTATAATAGTCTCACCCGTATTTTTTTAAAAAAAGGCTAGAAATAATGGAAGCATTAATAATAATAATAAAAAGCTAGTACTCAAGAGTATCAACTATGAACACGGACACAATGTTCTGTGTTTAGAAAAGACATTCCACTCCCTATAAATATAAATGTATAAAAACTACAAATTCAGTGAAAAATAAAAATAAACATCCTTGATAATGGCTAACAGAATAGCCGAAAGTGTTCTGATATATAGAACATTCGGAGAGTTTTTACAAACTTTAAATCTAGAAAAACAAATACTCATACGAACTGAGCGGAAAGCGTAATCATAGTATTTTTTCAGTCGTTTTTTAACTAAACTGATATATATATATATATATATATATATATATATATATATATAATATGTATAGGTGGGTAGAATCCAGACAAAGTAATTTGACAAATGAAAAAAAAACGTCATCAGATCCCAAAACGAAAGAAAGAAATGTGTGTGTGTGTGTGTGTGTGTGTGTGTGTGTGCGCGCACGCGTAGAGCACCTTAAAGAACTTGAAATCTTTCACTTTGCTGGCATCGACCAGTGACATTGGACGGAATTAGCTTACAACAGAAAAATATGGCGCCAATAATATTCCAAGATGACGAACTTCTTGATGAAGACCACAGATCCATTGCCGAGAGATAAAAAAGGATGAAAAAATGTCAAAACTCTCTTTGCTGTTGGTACAGAAGGAAAAGTGTGTCCCGTATTGTCCTCAGCGAAATCCATCATAAATGCGATGTATTTTTTAAAGATTTCGGGTTGCACATAATGACAACACGCACACGCACACACGCGAATACACAGGCAAATACACACAGACACGGACACAGACACACACATGCACATGTACATATTCTATCTTGCCGTCACACAGTAGTATCGGACTAATGTACATAGGAACAGGCAGAGATAGTTAGATATGATATGATATTTATATATCTAATCACATTTTATACATATATATATATATATATATATATATGTATAAAATGTGATTAGATATATAAATATATATATATATATATATATATATATATATATATATATATATATAACTTTTCTATATCTAATCACATTCTTTATACATAGAACTCACTTTTGGCCATCATTTTGTTTCAATTTAACACCTATTTCTTCATAAAACGTCAATTTAATATCATAAGGTTTATATCGGGGTTAATATTATAAAACCACTTCCCTTTAAGGCTAATGCCTTCAACCCTCCCCTTAATACCGACTCAGACTTTTCGGCTGTTTTTCTACTGTTGGCAAAATTTCTGACAAATATGAGGTCATTTTGGATTTTGTTGTGTAATACATACATACATACATACATACTTACATATATATATATATATATATATATATATATATATATATAAATATATATATATATATATATATATAATGACGTAATAATGTCGTTTTTTGACGTTAAAAAATACGTGAAAAAAAGACATTATCGCGTCATTATTTTTGCACCAACCTAATATATATATATATATATATATATATATATATATATATATACAGAACGAAAGAGAGACCTGACCAAACGGAAATAAATAGAGAGATAAATATGGCCAGACTGATATATATATATATATATATATATATATATATATATATATATGTATGTATATATATATATATATATATAGAGAGAGAGAGAGTGAGAGAAAGAGAGAGAGGGAGAAAGAGAGGGAGAGAGAAAGAAAGAAAGAAAGAAAGATAGACAGAGACAGAGACAAAGAGAGGAAGCGAGGGGAGAGATAGAGGTCAGACTGAGATAAATAGCTTATTATCAGACTCATATATAAATATATATATATAGAGAGAGAGGTGAGAGAGTGAGATATACAGAGAGAGAGAGGTAGAGACTGAGATAGATAGATAGATAGATAGATAGATAGATAGATAGATAGATAGATGTATTTTCTTAATATATAAATTTACCAAAATGATATTCAGTATCGTCCAGTCTTGTCATGTCAATAACATCCGGTAGAGCAGCGTGAATATATTTTAATGATGTAAACAACAATGCGCTTTTAAATGCTGGAGCTTTCCAGTGAGCTAACTCCGACATACGCTGTAAATACTCCCCAAGCAAATCCTGTATTCCGAGCTCAGAGAAGGAACAGAAACCAGAGATGGCGAATGAAAAAGATACAAGCATCAACTCAAGGCTACCCTGCAGAAATTTTATTTTCACTCGTCCTATTGTGAAACCGTCAACATCGAGAGGAATTTACCATTATGGAATGAAAAAAAAATGGCAGCAAGCGAATATCAGTTGCCAAACAAGAAGTGAAGAAACAAAGATAGCAAGAAATCAACAACGGGCAACATCACAGAGAAATTTCCAAACATTTCGTATGGAAGAATGTACCCTACAAAGATTGAACTTCAAAGCTAGCAATATATATATATATATATATATATATATATATATATATATATATATATATATATATATATATATATATATGTGTGTGTGTGTGTGTGTGTGTTATTTAATGGACTCACCCGTCGGTTTCGACCTATGAGGATCTGACAACTTAATTGATTCAGTTATGAAAGTTTGTGCGATAATCTTAAGAGGCACTTAAGACCTGCTAGTGATTTAAAAAGGAGGCCACATATGGAGCAAGAGTGAGTATTGTAGGATGAGATCACTGTTAGATTGGCTGACCTTTTAGATCTTGCTATCGCTTCTTAGACAAGCTGATTGAAAACTGCTGAGTCCACTAAAACACGCTGATCTCCATTCTACCCGCTCCAAGGCTAAGCGCTCGAGGGTGTTATGATATATATATATATATATATATATATATATATATATATATATATATATATATATATATAGGGTGCAATTTTTTATTTTTTATTTCGCGCATGCGCTTTCTTTGTTTTTGATTTTGTTGATTTCGCAATGTAGTAGATCAGTTAGGCACCGTCTGTGAGAAAAAGATCACCAGGACGCAATTCTCTCCGCCAGAAATTTGAAAACGGTATACTGTACTGTTTGGCATTTGTGCCGGAAGCTCTAATAGGAATATTTCAATCTGTGAACAGCACAGAGGATTCGAAAAGAGCTCGATGAGTGTAATGATGATTGCGAAGTTACGCCAACTCGGAAATCTCATTCTGAATTTGTTGGTGAGATCCGGGGAATGGTTGACAACGATCCTTCTAAGTCAGTCAGATCCATAGCCATGGGCGCTGGAGTGTCTGAGTTTCTTATCAGGCAAGTAGTCCATGAAGACATTCGCTATTTGTTATACAAGATAAGAAAGGGTGGGTCAATTTTTATCCCAGGCTATGAAGGACACAAAAACCCCATGCTGTGAAGCTTTTGAACAAACTCAAGCATCCCCTGTAACCGAACATACTTTAATTTTACTCGGAGCAGAAAATGTTGTCCCCGGATAAAATGCTGAAAACAAAACAACCGTGGGCTTGTTGTGTCCCCTACAGATGTACCGAAAGTGATGAAAACTCAATATATATATATATATATATATATATATATATATATATATATATATATATATATATTACAAAGAGTTAATCATTACTTGAAATCAATTAGCAATATTAATGCAATTATTGGAGAAATCCCTTCGCTAGTAGAAATCCCTTCGCTAGTATAAGCGTTATATTAGGTTGGTGCAAAAATAATGTCGGTTTCTGGTGTATTTTTAACGTCAAAAACCGACATTATTTTTGCACCAACCTAATACTACTAATAATCCACTGAATGCTGAGATCCTTATGTATAAAATGAATATGGTGCATTTTTTAATAAAATGTATGCTGCCTATTTTATTATGCTTATATATATATATATATATATATATATATAGCAAACCACTTCATATATATATATATATATATATATATATATATATATATATATATATAGCAAACCCCTCTCATTCTTCATTCCTTGGGTTTGATGTAAGTTCAACTCCAGCATCTTTTTCCCACGAAGCACCAATTTGCAGAACCATCTCCCAAGAAGATGCTTGACCGATCATTACAATCTTAAAATGTTCAAGTCTAGGATTAACTGTTATCTTCCTCAAAAATCCACATAAACTGTGCCTCTTACTCTGTAACCCTCCACCTCGAGTGGCTCTCCGGCCTTGTACAGAGTGAACATCATTGTAAAACTTTTTTCAGGAGGTATATGTTGTACCTCAGCTCTCCAAGTTTTTGTTCCAGGAATTGAACTCACAACTCTTTGGATCGAGTCACTCTTTGAACGCTTTTATCCACTAAACTGAAACATCTGAGATATCCACAAAAGGAATGAATTAGAACAATCTACCCACGTGGACTGAATAAAGGTTTGGATTTGAAAATCCAACGTATATCACCTGAAGAAGACTACAGTGTACAACGATTGAAACGTCCTGAATAAAGATTAGGACAACAGTCCGAACTATGTAGTGAATCGTTATAGTACCTCACTTCAGAGATATTGGCAGAAAAAATTATGTAAAAATATATCTTTATATAAGCTTGTAATATCTCGTTATCGATGCTATAAATCATTGATATAGACTATGGCCATTAACAACAGACCGATTTATAAAAATACTCCCAATAATATGGTCACCTGAAGAAAATATACACTGGCTGAAATATCCCAAAATATTGAACTAGGAGAGAAGTTTTTTTCTTGTATTTTTAAATATTAAAATGGAAATCTAAGTTAAGATCGAACGGATTTTTTTTAATAAGTTTTACCCCAAGTAAGGCAGCAAAGCCACTAAGACACAAGGTGTTACTGGGTGTGAAAGATTTAGAAAGGAGAAATATTATAAAGAAGTGAGAGCAATAGAAGAGTAATTAGAAAGATGGTAGATAACGATTGACATTGCATTTGGATTTTTGAAGATTAAAGTTAACTAGAAATCATGGAAAGGACTCCCACAAATGAAAAGTGCAAGAAAAGAAACTTATGGTTACATCTATACCCAATTCAACCATAAATTGATGGTACCTTATTGCCAATCTAGTGCTGCGCTTAAATTCATAAAGTCTAGGTATCATTGCGAAGAGCTCATCGGAAAAATTACTATGAAAATATTTATAGAAAAGGCAGAGGGAAGCAACTTTACGGTAGTGGAAAGTGACTGAAGCCGAGATGCCAGCTCATGAGCAATAATATTGCAGATTCTTCTTTGCATTTTATCAAGAATCTCCAAATATATCCTTAGAAAAACAATGCAAAAAAATGCCTATGCACAACACATTCGTTTTCCTGGGCAGTGCAAAATGCGTTTGACAACATTCTAGAAACATATCTCTACCCCTTCTCAAATATCCCCATCTTAGAAAAAAAAAAATATATATATATATAGACGACCCAAAAAGGGATGCCAAACATCTGATCCCGAATGTATACGACCAAACTCTTCCCTCCAACACCTGCAGGCCGAAAATGGTTCCACACCAATGAAAACTGAGCCGTTGTCACAGGCATCATTCTGAGTTTACCCGCCATGGAATACACAAGAACTTGGCAATTTCGCCATCTTCAGCGATTTTTTTTAACCTCCTGGCGTGTGAGGAATGAAACATTGTTAGTGGAAAAGTTTGTTTTTGCAATAACTTCATGGCATTCCCAAAAGTTGAAAGCAGACGTACACTTGAGACGCTTGTGAATGTTCTGCAAGTCGGATTTCAAATCTCTGGCGAGACAGGGGGGTTGTTGTTTTTGCCGATGCTGGAGGAATTATAATTTATTGTATAGTCTTACGTAGCACGTAAACATCGACAGAAAACAACCTGAGGCGAGCAAATGTCATTTTGAACAATAGTTTCATCTTAGTCACTTCATATCTATCTATCTATCTATCTATCTATCTATCTATCTATCTATCTATCTATCTATCTATCTCATTCTGTTCATTATCTACCTATCTATCTATCTACCTATCTACCTACCTACCTACCTACCTACCTACCTACCTATCTATCTATCTATCTATCTATCTATCTATCTATCTATCTATCTATCTCATTCTGTTCATTATCTACCTATCTATCTATCTACCTATCTACCTACCTACCTACCTACCTATCTATCTATCTATCTATCTATCGCTTTCTTATTTAACTCTCTCGTTTTATTCATATCTATCTATCTATCTATCTATCTATCTATCTATCTCAATCACTTCATATTTGACTGTTTGGCTACCATATATAGAATCTAAGATGCCAAAGACAATAACTGATATTTTATCGGGGATTTCTCTGTTATTTTTTAAATGATTTAAGACAAGAACAGAGACTTTTGTATAATAATCTTTAGGGTTTTAATTATCATTCCTTGTACTCTTTTCATGTCGCTAAAAACGAAAAGATATGTTTATTGCATATTAATCGTTGAATACATTTTACTGTTAATATTGCTGTAGTCGGCTCTTTCACGCAGTCGGGCTTTTCACCACAGGAATTGCTAAACATCATGGAAGACTCAAGACACTGCCACCTGGTGTCACCAATGCAAAGGAAATAACTTAAATAAGGGAACAAATACAGATAAAATATACAAAGTGTAGACACAGCATAATAGAATTGGTGATCAATTTGTTCGAATTTGTCTTTTATTCTGTTTATAATTGTAAAAAATGGAATTAAATGCATTATCGATTCCATTTTTCTTAATTATAAGGTTTAAATTGGAAAATTTAAGAAAATATTTGATTGATTTGATTTTTACGGATTAGCAACCTTTTTAAAGTTATTTTGAGCCGGAACATATTTTTGGGTTATAAGAATTTGGGCGGGGGGTAATAATGATTTTCTGATACAATTCTTACTAATTAACCTAATAACTATGGGGAGAGAGGTGGATTCATACCCTTCGCAAAGGGTATTTGCACGTAAGTGAATAGAACGAAGCCGATTTCAATTTCCCAGCCTTTACATCCATTACACCACCTGCATATCTAGACTTACAGCCCCTGGTATTCCCGAGCGGTCAGCCATCTAGGACTTGACCAGGATCAACGTTGCTTAACTTCGGTGATCGGATGAGAACAGGTGTTTCAACGTGATATGAGCGTAAGCATCGAGAAAGAAAGAAAGAAAGAAAGAAAGAAAGAAAGAAAGAAAGAAAGAAAGAAAGACAGAATAATGGAAGCGAAAAATAAGAAAAATTTTGCTAACGAAAGATGAAAACAACAAAGAAAGAAAGAAAGAAAGAAAGGAAGAAAGAAAGAAAGCAGAAATGTTGGTTAAGATGTTAAAGAAAGATGAAAAGAAAGAAAGAAAGCAGAAATATTGAACAAGATGTTAAAGAAGGTGAAAACAAGCAAAGAAAGAAAGAAAGAAAGAAAGAAAGAAAGTAAACAAACATCTAAGGAAACAAGAATAAGTTAGTGATGACAGACGTAACAAGCAAAAGAAAAGAAAGAGAAAAATTGAATAAGAAAGGAAAAGACGCGAACAAAAAAGAAAGAAATGTGAAAAGAAAAAAGATGGGGAAATAAAAAAAGAAAGAAAATCTATTTTTCTTCCTAAACGAATAAAATATCTGAGAAGATCGTTGCCATTTTAGTCGACTTTCCTTCATACGAGTAACGTCCTTCATTTTTTTTAATTATTATTTTTATTTGCTTGCCATGAATTTCTTTTTATCTTGTATTTTTTGTAAATATATTTCTAATAAGATTTTGATCTTATTTGAATTTCTGAACTGTACATCGTCGATTGTCTAACTAATCGTTTGGGACTTCTTTTTTCCGGAATAAAAAGAAAAAAAATTCTAAAGTTTTAAGCTACGGACTCATTTTGGAATAAATTATTTTTTGTCTCATTCTTTCCAAAAACGACTGGCCTTACATAGTTTCTCTCTCTCTCTCTCTTTTTTTTCTTCTATTCTCTTCATTTTTTTCCCCTTGACAATTCTTCATTGTGTCGTCGTCTATTTGCTATTTAGCTTTGTCTGTATCGTTCAAGTTTCGCTTTGCTCTTTTCATTTGTTTATCTTATCTAAACATTTATTTCAATTTCATCTTTTTTCTCTCCTCATTCATTTTCTTTTACTCTTTCTTTCATTTTCTTTCTTTCTTTTATTTTTTCTTTGTTTCTTACTTTCATTTTCTTTTTTCTTTTATTTTCTTTTCCTTTTATTTTCTTTTCCTTTCATTTTCTTTCTTTCATTTTCTTTTCTTCATTCTTTCTTTCATTTTCTTTCATTCATTTTCTTTTCTTCATTCTTTCTTTCATTTTCTTTCATTCATTTTCTTTCATTCATTTTCTTTTCTTCATTCTTTCTTTCATTTTCTTTCTTTCATTTTCTTTTCTTCATTCTTTCTTTCATTTTCTTTCTTTCCTTCATTCTTTCTTTCATTTTCTTACATTCATTTTCTTTTCTTCATTCTTTCTTTCATTTTCTTTCTTTCATTTTCTTTCTTTCATTTTCTTTTCTTCATTCTTTCTTTCATTTTCTTTCCTTCATTCTTTCTTTCATTTTCTTTCATTCATTTTCTTTTCTTCATTCTTTCTTTCATTTTCTTTCATTCATTTTCTTTCATTCATTTTCTTTTCTTCATTCTTTCTTTCATTTTCTTTCTTTCATTTTCTTTCCTTCATTCTTTTTTTCATTTTCTTTCCTTCATTCTTTCTTTCATTTTCTTTCTTTCATTTTCTTTCTTTCATTTTCTTTCCTTCATTCTTTCTTTCATTTTCTTTCTTTCATTTTCTTTCATTCATTTTCTTTTCTTCATTCTTTCTTTCATTTTCTTTCTTTCCTTCATTCTTTCTTTCATTTTCTTTCATTCATTTTCTTTTCTTCATTCTTTCTTTCATTTTCTTTCTTTCATTTTCTTTCCTTCATTCTTTCTTTCATTTTCTTTCCTTCATTCTTTCTTTCATTTTCTTTCTTTCATTTTCTTTCTTTCATTTTCTTTTCTTCATTCTTTCTTTCATTTTCTTTCTTTCATTTTCTTTCCTTCATTCTTTCTTTCATTTTCTTTCTTTCATTTTCTTTCTTTCATTTTCTTTCCTTCATTCCTTCTTTCATTTTCTTTTTTCACTTTTTCTTTCTTTCTTTTATTCTTTTTCTTTCATTCTTTCTTTCACTTTCTTTCTTTCATTCGTTATCTTTCTTTCTTTCATTTTCTTTCTTTCATTTTCTTTCATTCTTTCTTTTATTTTCTTTCCTTCATTCTTTCTTTCATTTTCTTTCTTTCATTTTCTTTCCTTCATTCTTTCTTTCATTTTCTTTCCTTCATTCTTTCTTTCATTTTCTTTCCTTCATTCCTTCTTTCATTTTCTTTTTTCACTTTTTCTTTCTTTCTTTTATTCTTTTTCTTTCATTCTTTCTTTCACTTTCTTTCTTTCATTCGTTATCTTTCTTTCTTTCATTTTCTTTCATTCTTTCATTGTCTTTCATACTTTTATTTTCTTTCTTTTATTCATTTTCTTACTTTCTTTCATTTTCTTTTCCTATGATTTTCTTTCTTTAATTCCATTTCTTTCTTTCATTTTCTTTCCTTCATTGATTTTCATTCTTTTTTATTGTCTTTCTTTTATTTTAGTTCTTCCACTTTCTTTCATTGATTCTTTCATTTTCTTTTCTTTCATTCTTTCTTTTTTCCATTTTCTTTTCATATTCATTCATTTTCTTTCTTTCATTTTCTTTCTTTCAGTTTCTTTCTCCATTTTTTGTTCCATTTTCTTTCATTCTTTCAATCATTCTTTCATTCATTTTTTCATTTTATTTTATTTTCTTTCATTAAATTTTTCTTTCTTTTTTTCTTTTCTTTCTTACTTTAATTTTCTTTCTATTTTAATTTCTTTCTTTCATTTTCTTTTTTTCATTCATTCTTTCATTTTCTTTCATTCTTTCGTTCGGTAGTTTGTTCTATATTATTTCTTTTTTTTTTCTTTCTCTTCTTAATTTCTTTTTTCTCCCTATGCCTATTTTCCTTCTTTCTAAATTTGTCTTTCTTTCACAATTTGCATCTTCCATAAATCTATTTTTAGCCATTTTCTGGCTTTTTACCCTTTTTTTCACTTTTCGTTTTTACGTTTCATTCTTCTTTTTTTTCCAATTACCTTCATTTTTGTCTTTGTTTCATTCTTTCTATTTTTTTCAAGCATTTTTTCATTGCGTGTTTATTTATTTTATATTTTTCTTTTTCTTTATTTCTTCTTTTTTCTTCTATTTATTCTTTTTATATTTTTTTCTTTTTTATTTTGATTCTTTTTTCATTCTTCCTTTCCTTTAATTTTTCTTTCTTACTTTCTCTTTGCTTTATTCTTTCTTTTTTAACTCCTTAATTCTTTCTCCCTTTCTTTCTTATTATTATATCTTTTTCACCTGCTTCTCTTCTTTCTTTTTTTCTTTCTTTCTTTCTTTCTTTCTACCTCGTCCTCTTATTTCTTTCTTCCTTTCGTTATTTATTTTTATTCGTCCTCTTCGTCATTTCTTTCTTTTCTGTCTTTTTTCTTTTTCTTCCTCGTCTTCTTTATTTTCCTCTTCTTTCTTTCTTTCTTTCTTTCTTTCTTTCTTCATACCTGTCTTCCTTTCCTTCCTTATTTCTTTCTTCTTCATACTCTTCATTCTTTATTTTTCTTTCTATTTCGTCTTCTTTCTTTCTTTCTTCACCGTTCTCTTCATTCTTTTCTCTCTTCTTCCTCATTTTCTTTCTTCTTTTCTTTCATCTCTCTTTATCTTCTCTCTCGTCTTGTCTTTCCTCATCCTGCTCGCTTCTCTCTTCCCATTTATAAACCTTTCTTTCAGAGTTTATTTTGCATCGATTTTACCTCCCCTTTTTTTATCTTCGAACGCAATATAATAACTTGATATGATATATTAATAGGTCAACTATACAAAGCCTTCCACATCTACTGGATGACCCTAAAAACACATGAAAAGATCGTCAATTTTCCAGTGATCAGCTATTGATCTCGTTTGTACTTATTAAGAAATATCGAATCTCTCTCAAGCCTGAAGGACAAAGAAAGAGTCCGTCTGTATATCTCACCGCACTAACTGTTGCCTGCTACCGAACGTGAACTAATGTGCCCCAGTATACGATTTACCTTCCGTCTGGCAATCGATATTCGTTTTCTGATAAACATGCAATGTATCGGTCGATATTTTCTTCAGCTTTCCTCGTGTTTTCTGAAAATCTAAGCTGAAATATTTTCATTGTTCTACGCTTGTAGCTGGTTAATGAATATCTACATGTCCCACAATCGGGAATCAAGAAAATCAAAGATGAAGTTCTCCCCAGACAGCCCGGTGTTTTGCGGAACCTTGCACAGCAATAGACAGCGGAAAAAAGACGTTTCCGATAATAAATATTAACCATTGCCTTTATTATCAACACAGACTTAACTAAGTCACAGATTTGCGAAAATTACCTAAATTTTTACGTCGTGGAAAGAGAAAATGGCCGGAGAAGAAAATTTAAGTTATGAATCCTCTTCTTCTCATCCCCAACTATCGGTAAATATCAGGACAGACCGAGTTGGATGACAAATGGTTTGCTGCAGAAAGAAATGGCAACCTACTGCGGGAAAAAATCTGCCTGTTCAGTCATGTATTGAAGGATACATGATCGCCTAAGTGTGTATCACGAATGGGACATAACTGACTGAATAAACAAAAATTATAAAACAAAAAAAATGTATTCGCAAACCTTTCTATTGAGACCAGGATTTGAACAACAAATCATTTTTTCTTTTTCTTTCTCTTGGTGATCATGGCTCTCCACAATTTCCCGTCCTTTGTCTTTTTATTATCTCTCACAAAACCTCCTCCGTCATAGATTCCCTCAAGCTCGCCAGATAGATTGTGCATTGCTTTCCTCTGGCCTTTTTACCTTCAATCTGTCCTACGCATATCAAATTTTCCAAACCCTCTTTACTCATTACGTACCTCATAAATTTCATCTACAACTTCGTCTTTCCTCACATGTTCGGTCTATGGTATTCTCAGCATCCTTTTGCAGAACCACATTTCTGTTGCTTCAAGTTTCTTCATCATCTGTGAGAAGATAGCCCAGCGTCCACCGCCAAATACGATGACTGATTCTATTTTAGCGCTTCTTTCTTTGTTTCTAACGATATTTTTTTTTCTGTTTCTTAATTCTTTGCTCAACTTTTGAAACACATCATTCGCTATTCCAATGTGCTTTCGGGTTTCCGTGTTGCACTTTCCGTCCTCTGTAAATGCGCTTCTCAGATATCGCAAGTGTTGCATCGGTTTGATTTCGATATCTGAAATCTCAACTTCGATATGCGGCTGTTCCTTTTTTCAAACAACCGTGCATACTGTTTGAATAATCCTTGTTTCGTTTGGTTTGTTTTACGGCATATCAACACCTCAATGGGTTATTTAATGCCGACAAAATTTTGATTGCTGGTAATATTGTTTTTGAAAAAGTATTTCTGGTAATATTTTTTTCCAAAGTAGTATTGCTGGTAATAATTTTTTCTTCAAATATGTATTGCTAGTATTAAAACGTATTTTACACGTTTTGACCCAAGTTTTCCGGTTAACTATTTGCCCATAGCTGGGACCCTAACAAGTGCTACCACCCCGAGTCAGGATGCACCAGGGAACACTAGCAATTAGGAGGTGGTTCCACGCTTTTCAAAACCTCCTGATAAGAGGCCTTGCTGTCGGATGTAGTTTATCGTCTTATCCAGGACGCAGATGTAGTTTATCGTCTTATCCAGGACGAGAATAATCCTTGTAATTAGTCACAGACCTCGACAGACAGCTCATCCATTCTTTAAGGAAACTCCAGTAGAAGATTTACGGCCACAAGACCTTACTGATGTCATCTGACTTTGGAGGATCATGGAGCTTGTAAAAGAATGGAATCCCTAACCCAAACGTACAATAAAATTTAAAGCTTCAATACTTCAAACCTGAGTGGCATTCCACGAGATTTCTGAAACCAATTTGCAAGGAGTTTGCAATACTCTGGGTGGTCTTGCAACTTATTATTTAAAAGATTTTTAAGCACAGTGAAACACTAAATGCACATTTATGTGTCCAGCATGTGCAACATGTGTCATAAAGTTTGGCGGGAAACGCACCCTGAGCTCATCAATAAGAAAACAGTCTTGTATATGATATCGGAAGGATGTATACGGCAAGGATGATAAAAGACAAATTTTGGGAACTCTGTTGGTCTGTTCTCCTCTACTCACCAAATTCTGTTCCGTGTCCCTTCAGAAAGTTCTTTGTAACTCTTAGTAAAGTTCTTACACACTTAAAATTAGTGCTTAGGGAGGTACGTATGTAGGTAGATAGATAGGTAGATAGCCAGGCAGATAGGTAGGTAGGTAGGTAGGTAGGTAGATAGATAGGTAGGTAGGTAGATAGATAGGTAGGTAGACAGGTAGGTAGGCAGATAGGTCTGTAGGTAGATAGGTAGTTAGGTAGGTAGGTAGGTAGATAGGTAGGCAGATACGTAGGTAGATAAGTAGGTAGATAAATAGGTAGGTAGGTAGGTAAGTAGGCAGATAGGTAGGTACGTAGGTACGTAGGTAAATAGATAGGTAGGTAGGTACGTAGATAGGTAGATAGGTAGGTAGATAGGTAGACAGGTAGGTAGATACGTAGGTAGGTAGGTAGGTAGATACGTAGGTAGGTAGGTAGGTAGATACGTAGGTAGGTAGGTAGATACGTAGGTAGGTAGGTAGGTAAGTAGGTATATACGTAGGTAGGTAGGTAGATACGTAGGTAGGTAGGTAGGTAGGTAGGTAGGTAGATACGTAGGTAGGTAGGTAGATACGTAGGTAGATACGTAGGTAGGTAGGTAGGTAGGTAGGTAGATACGTAGGTAGGTAGGTAGATACGTAGGTAGATACGTAGGTAGGTAGGTAGATACGTAGGTAGGTAGGTAGGTAGATACGTAGGTAGGTAGGTAGATACGTAGGTAGGTAGGTAGATACGTAGGTAGATACGTAGGTAGGTAGGTAGGTAGGTAGGTAGGTAGGTAGGTAGGTATATACGTTGGTAGGTAGGTAGATACGTAGGTAGGTAGGTAGATACGTAGGTAGGTAGGTAGGTAGGTAGGTAGGTAGGTAGAGACGTAGGTAGGTAGGTAGATACGTAGGTAGGTAGGTACGTAGGTACGTAGGTAGGTAGGTAGATACGTAGGTAGGTAGGTAGATACGTAGGTAGGTAGGTAGGTAGGTAGGTAGGTAGGTAGGTAGATACGTAGGTAGGTAGATACGTAGGTAGATACGTAGGTAGGTAGGTAGGTAGGTAGATACGTAGGTAGGTAGGTAGGTAGAGACGTAGGTAGGTAGGTAGATACGTAGGTAGATACGTAGGTAGGTAGGTAGGTAGATACGTAGGTAGGTAGGTAGATACGTAGGTAGGTAGGTAGGTAGGTAGATACGTAGGTAGGTAGGTAGGTAGGTAGAGACGTAGGTAGGTAAGTAGGTAGGTAGGTAGATACGTAGGTAGGTAGGTAGATACGTAGGTAGGTAGGTAGGTAGGTAGATACGTAGGTAGGTAGGTAGGTAGGTAGAGACGTAGGTAGGTAGGTAGGTAGGTAGGTAGATACGTAGGTAGGTAGGTAGGTAGGTAGGTAGAGACGTAGGTAGGTAGGTAGGTAGATACGTAGGTAGATACGTAGGTAGGTAGGTAGATACGTTGGTATATACGTAGGTAGGTAGGTAGGTAGGTAGGTAGGTAGGTAGGTAGATACGTACGTAATTTGCCTCTTGGTCATTTTTCTTTTCTAGTGTGGAATTTTTTCTTGTTTTTCATGTCTTTTGGCAGGTAATCTGTTGGTCTTGCCAGCATTTTGGGATTTTGTATAATGTTACCCAAAATGTGGGGAAATTTTACAGAAACAACTAACAAAATGCAAACACCAGACGATTATTCGATTCGTGAACGTTATTCAAACACATCAAAACATTGAGTAGCATCTTGTATATGAAAAATAAATATAAAGATATATGACTATTTTTATTACTGCAAACGTTAGCTTTAGTGGATGCCCGTGTTTGAAATAAATGAACCGTTGTTTTTTTTTTTTTTTTTTTGATTTTTAACAATATTTATTACGTCTGGGCACTCTGGAATGCTTAATAAAGAAAATTTGGTCTCTTTTCTGTATCAGGTATTCTCGTGTGCGCGAGCCAGTAGGTGTAATACACCGTTTAAAATAAATTATAAGATATGGTGTCTATTTCAACCACGGGTATCCGCCAAAAATAACGTTTGAAGAATGAAAATATGTTCGTTTAAATATATATATATATATATATATATATATATATATATATATATATATATATATATATATATTATAATAAAAAAAGGAAAAACAGTAAGATATGTAATCCGGTGTTCTTATTGATATTTTTATTTTTACAAAACAGTGCTCAATGTAAATTTACAGAGCATGAATATTATAAATTAACTGATTTAAAAATATGGTTTTATCGCTACACAGGAATTGCTATGTTTCAAAAACAGAAATTAAAAACTTCAAATTCAATTATGTTAAATTAAAAGCGTTAGTTCTGTTTCATCTTCAAGCGAATAATTTTTGTTTTGAAGGATACATAGAAATACAATCATTTAGACGGGGTGGGTAGCGTGTTCTTTTTACAGATATATATATATATATATATATATATATATATATATATATATATATATATATACTTGTATCTCTAAAAAGAACGTTAAACATAAAAATGTCTTTAATAAATAAATTGTCGGACTTTGTCCATTTCTTAATGTATATATATATATATATATATATATATATATATATATATGTGTGTGTGTGTGTGTGTGTGTGTGTGTGTATGTATGTGCGTGTGTGTAGACATTTCATTGAATACAACGGACTAGGTGCTTGATTTATTTTTTGTACAATTTCTCATATTATCTAATGTTTTTTTTCTTTTCGGATAATAAATTATATAAAAACTGTCCAATTGTTCTATTTACCCGAGTGCTTTCCGTTATATGTATAAAAAAACAAGTATTAGACCACATGAGAAATTGTATAAAAAAAAACTAAATCAAAACACCTGGTCTGTCGTATTCAATGAAATGTGCATGAAAAAAGGATTGTATATTATATATATATATATATATATATATATATATATATGTGTGTGTGTGTGTGTGTGTGTGTGTGTGTGTCTGGGTTTTATAAGGATTGCTGCCTAAATACACAAATGATATATATATATATATATATATATATATATATATATATATAAATAGGCAGCAATCCTTATATTTTTTTCATGTACATTTCATTGAATATAACAGACAAGGTGCTATGATTTAGTTTTTTTATACAATTTCTTATGTGGTGTAACAATTTTTTTTATATGATTGATGAGACCTAGAGGACAAAACCTCGGTAGTGTGAGGACATGTAACATATATTAATGCCAGTGACTACATATATATATATATATATATATATATATATATATATAGTCACTCACATTAAAATATGTTACATGTTCGGAAAAATTACCGTACCCAAAAATGGTCATATTAAAATGTGCTCAAAGCAACAGTTTAAAAAAAACAGGCATGCAGAGCAAGCTAATAAAGTAAAAAAGGTAAAAAACCTTATACTAAATCATACTACCGAGTTTGTTCGGAGACAGCCTCTATGGAAGACAAATAATCGTTTAATGTGCCGTCTATAAGGTGTCCAAGTTTCAGAGCCATACAAAAGAGTTGACAAAACGACAGCTCTGTACACTTGGATTTTAGTGCACATCTTTATTCCCCTTGCTTCCCACAATATATATATATATATATATATATATATATATATATATATATATATATATATATATATATATATATATATATATATATATATATTGTTATTGTTATTTCGTTTTCCTTATCGACATCGGGAACTACAATAAACGGAAGCCGAGGCTAGACGGGGCAAAAGCTCGTTCGTATACCCTCCACTTCCATTGATTGTCGTTGCCGACGTCGATAATGAAAACTTATATATATATATATATATATATATATATATATATATATATATATATAAGTGAACACGGTGGTCAACACCGAGTGTTAATAATTTGTTTCATGTTTGAATGCAATCTTCATGGCCTGAAGAGTGCGTTTAAGCATGAAACAGAATGTCACTTCTCGTTCTTGACCTCAGTGTCTATTTTTATATTTACATACACTCCATCCCTGATATTAAGCACTTTTATGCATAAATATAACATACCTTCAACCTATATTTTTATCATATATATATATATATATATATATATATATATATATATATATATATTAGATAACGATATATATATTTATATATCGAGAACAGAGTTGGTGAAAATTTTCACTTCGTCATAAAATTTCCCCAATGTATATGTATATTAGCTTAAAAGCTGCCCTATCGGGCGGCATTTAAGCTATCTTCTGCTGAGGGCTCTTGATTGGGCCTTCATCACTCTAGGTAAAGAGGAGTCGATGCGTTATGCAACAATAGACTTCAGAATTCGTAATTTAATTATTGCATCAATATTTAAGCTTGCTTTTTAAAAGTTCAACGATAGTTCTTCTACCGCCATTTAATTTAAAGATAGTTTGATGTACGTGCGTCTTTACTTTCCGTACAAATAATTATTTTTATATCATGGGTGTATTTCGCAATTAATTTCGGTTATTCCCAAATTTATTTCCAAGTTATAAAAATTGTTATCGTAGAAAAATTTCGTCGCAAAAAAAATCACGTAAAAAATTGTCGATAACAATCGCAGTTATGAAAACTTGGCAATCCAAAATTTCATGATTGCGGGTTCAAATTTGTCCCCGAATGTTTTTAATTTGGTCATGGAGCCGGCCTGATTCAAAAATGTTCTTATATGTTGGCCTATGGCGTCTCGGAATAGAACTGAAAAATGGGATACATTGACATTGGCATTTATCTAAAAAGAAATACGCTTAAATTCACCTGCACTTTTGCCATGAGCCAATGTCTTAGTGGTAGAATTTCCGACTGACGTCCATTCAGTCGAGTTTCGATCCTAGCTAGAGGCAACCGGACGTCTTGTTTCACTGATGAGCTGCGAAACAGTCTGCCAGTGGATGACTATATATAAATGAACTGATTTAAAAATATGGTTTTATCGCTACACAGGAATTGCCATGTTTCAAAAACAGAAACTAAAAACTTCAAATTCAATTATATAATTGAATTAAAAGCATTAGTTCTGTTTCATTTTCAAGCGAATTTTGAAATTTACTGAGTGTAAAAGATCATACATTCATAATTTTTGTTTTCAAGGATACAGAGAAATCCAATCATTTTAGACAGGAGCGGTAGCGTCTTATTTTTTTTATTAACTATTAATTTATCAATTATGAGTTACGCTCGAAAAGTGGCTAAGTCTGTGTAGGGTAGGGGTGCCTTTTTCAACAAATTATGATATTCGTTCAACGCATTTCGTTTTTTTTTTATCTACGGCAAATAGTTTTTCGGCATTTTATTCATTAAATTCGTACTTGTATACATACAGATTCTTTCTAAAAGGGGTGTTTGGATTAGAATACGTTGTATTGAACTACACTTTTAAAATATTATTTTTACTTTTAATTACTAATAGATTATATTTCTTTTTGAAACAAATACATGTAATAGAATTACTTAAATTATTTAAAAATTATTATTACATATCAAATATAAGTATGTATATTACCAGCTACGCTTTTTTTTAAATATTATTTTAGGAAAATCTTTGACAATGTCGGCAAAGAATAGCTATTTCATGTCTATGATTCAGTAAATTTTTATTTTTTATAAACCTTGTAATATATAGTTTCTCATGTATGCACAAAGGACATGGGTCATTCAATGACCTACATATTCTAGCTTTTCTTATTAATTTCCATTTTACTGCATGTGTTTTATTGGTTTCTTTTAAGTGTCAGAAATATTTCGATAAGGACGTCTGATTTCGGTATCTATTTATCCTAAATGAACTTTGATGTTGATTAAATCTTTTCTTGAACTCATGGCTTGAGCAACCTATATAGACTTTTATGTTGTCAGGATCTTCAATAGAAGAGATATTGCATTGGTATCCTAATGATTCAGTGCGATATTTATTTTGTAGTGAACAGTTATGAGGATTTCTGCAGTTACATATTTTTTATTTAACTTCATTTATTTTTATTTTTATACTGTCTAAATTTCTTTGGTTTTGGTCTAAGTGTTTATTCAAGATATTAGCATTATTTTTCTTAATAATTTTCAGTACAGCTGTAACTTAATTTTACTGTATTTTTATTAAAAGTAGTACTGAGTTTACTGTCTTTAAGAAAATGTTTAACGATTAATGCAAAGAATTTTTGTCCTAACTTATCCTTTACCATTTGGCTGTATGGGGGTGAATATCAAATTATTTTTCTACTTCGGTTTTTTCTATGCTTTTCATTTTTATTTTTTATCTAAGTTAGTTTTGGGCTTTTGTAGCCACTATATCTAAGAGCTTTATTATAAAAATTAATATGTTCATTGAAAATCTCATTTACTGAATTTGTACTTATTCTTTTTTTCGATAAATAAAGGTATATGCTTGATTATTGATGGAGGATCATTAGATTTAGGTGGTATATACAAAGGATTAGTATTGGGTTTTTATACGATATGTATACATTTTTCATTAAATCTAATGATATATCAAGGAAGTTAACTTTTTTTCAATTTAGTGCTTATCGTAATTTTTAAGTTCAGGCATTTAAATTCCTTATATGATATCTTTCTAATTTTATCTATGTTAAAGTTAGTATCGTTCTATATAAACATAAGTCCGTCATCTTTGTATAAACTAATGTCAGTATATTAATTTCACGTGAGGCTGTGAGATTGTATAACATAAAAAGACATATATGGTCAGAAAACTTTGCTGAGTCTAGTGAGCCTATTGTAATGTCAAAGTAGTCGTAAGAATTTTTTATCCATTGCTCACCTTGGTGTATCAGTACCGATTTTTTTGCATTTATAATAATGTTCTTTTCTTCCTCTGTAATGTCCGTGTACTGGGGTAGCAAAGTCCAACGCATTCATGAACAGTGCTTTTGATATTGATTGATAATAATTTTCAATATCAAATTGCATTAGTGTACAGTTGGTTTTATCTTTGATATCAGCAAACTAGTTTATCACGTCTTTGGTATTAATCCAAAGTTTCAGCCCTATTTTTTCTTTAATTTGTTGATTAACCCTTTCTAGGATTTCTTTTTTAGTTATTTTGCCGATCTCAGGTTTTGTTGGGTTTATTATCCTTCAAGTAAGATTGGCTCCAAAATCTGGTTTACTTAGATATATATATATATAGATACATACATACATATTTATATATAATTCTCAAAAAGTGTGTGTGTGTATATATATATATATATATATTTGTGTTTCATCAGATTTTGATGAATTTTTTTTTTTTTTTTTGATAATTCTTCAGTGCCGGTTTTGAGTCCAAATTTTTAGCGGAAATGGCTCTCCACTACTTCCTATATATATATATATATATATATATATATATATATGATAGTAATAGCTGACGACTCGTATTCAAGTATATTCGTCTACTAGAGAGGCTAGCCAATCCCTCAGGTTTGGGTCAATCCGTGGTATGGTTTTCAGGTACTTTCCAAAAGTACCGCACGCTGGGATCGACCTCAATCCAGTCCGATAGCATCAGGAAAGTGACCTTCACGACAAATCGAACATTGAGAGATTCGAGCCCTCATGGGCAGTAAGCGAAAGTTCTAATCACTCGGCCACGCATATATATATATATATATATATATATATATATATATATATATATATATATATATATATATATATATATATATATATATATATATATATATATATATATATGTGTGTGTGTGTGTGTGTGTGTGTGTGTGTGTGTGTTTGTGTGTGTGTGTTTAAGCAGCAATCCTTCTTTTATGCACATTTCATTTAGAGAGACAGACAATGTGCTTTTATTTAGCTTTTTATGCAATTTCTCATACGATCTAATCATTTTTTTCTTTTCGGATGATAAATTATATAAAAATTGACCGAATGTTCTTTTATCCGAGCGCTTTCGGCTATACATTTAGCCATTTTCAAGGATTATATTTTAACTGTTAAAATAAGAAATAGTTTGTTGTATGTATATTTTA
The DNA here is from genome assembly GCA_963932145.1 of Acanthosepion lycidas. Taxonomy (NCBI): domain Eukaryota; kingdom Metazoa; phylum Mollusca; class Cephalopoda; order Sepiida; family Sepiidae; genus Acanthosepion; species Acanthosepion lycidas. Next base: position 111,149,136 of record OZ010583.1, on the reverse strand, counting down.
TGAAATGTTTTAATTTTTCAAAACATGGTCAAGATATTGTGTGCAAGTTCAAAGTTAATATTAGTAAGTGTCGGTTTGTGTTTTTGTTTTTATTAATAATGCTTCCATTATTTTTAGTTTTTTTTTTGTTTTTTTTTTGCATCTAGATGATGCTATTACATTAGTGTTGTCAACAAGTATGTTACGAATAGTGTCCAAAAACCAAAGCATATATATACATATATATATATACATACATATATATACATATATATATGTTAGCAGATATTATGAAATATGCATTGGGTCGTATTTTGAAATAGACTTATCACTATTAAAACATGTTTTCTTTAGAGGTATTCCCAAAATTTGAAAATATAAACATTGAAAAAAAAGAAAGAATTAAAAAAGAGAGGTCATTTAACATGGATTTGAAAACAATATATTTCCGTCTTTGTTATTTTCTTTTCTTTCTTTTTTCTTTTTTTTTCTTCTTTCTTTCTTTCTTTCTTTCTTTTGCCTAAAAATAAAAGCAACAATATTTAAAATCTATTTCGACTGCAGCAGAGTTACATGGCAAACTACAAGTCAATATGTAAAGTTACCTGTGTATATAAGCGTGTACATATATATATATATATATATATATATGTATATGTATGTGTCGGTGTATAAAGATAGATGTGTGTATGAACGTTTGTGTATATGAATTTGCATATGAATATAGATGTGTGTATGCGTGTGTGAGTGATTGTATGCGGACGTGTCTATGTATATTCCTTTCTATGTATGAAGTTTTATGTGTAGTTCAATTTGTGTATGAGTTTGTGTACATTAATGTGCGTTTACGCGCTTTGGTGATTGTATGTATCAATATATATGTATGCGTGTATTCGTGCGTGTGTATGTACGTTTATGTGTGTGTATATGCTTGTATGTATATGTAGATGTGTGTGAAAATACTTTTATGTGTGTGAATATGTGTATGCGTGTAGATGTATTTATGCGAGTTTTAGGAAGTGTATATTTGCGTATGTATCATTGTATGTGTATGTGTGCATTCATGAGCGAAGTAGAATTATGCTTATGTGCGTTTATGTTCGTGATGTATATCTGTGTATGTATATGTGTGTATATTTACATTTGTGCACATGGGTACGTTTCTGTTTATAAATGTGTGTATGCGTGTAGATGTGTGTATGTACGCGTTGATGATTGTATGCGTGCGAATTTGGGAATATGTACGTATCTGCGTACCCGTGCGTATACATTTAGGTTCGTATGCATGTGTTGATGCATGTATATGCGTGTGTGCATATGTCTGTATGCGTGTGCGTGTGTGTATATGTAGAGGTATGAATATATGTGCATGTATGTTTGTTACACTTGTGCGTGTCTCAGTGTATGTATACATGTGCATATGCATGTATGTGTGAGTATATGTTGCGTATTTATGTAGACGTGAGTATGTACGTTTGTCACTGTGAATATGTGTATGCATGTAGATGTGTATATGTGCGCATGTTTGTATGTCCGCGTGTGTATGTGCGTATACTTGTATTGGAATATACTTAGATGTGTGCATGCAATTCCTGGAGAATGTATTTGTGCTTATGTGTTAACGTGTGTGTGTGCGTGTCTGTTCATTCATGTATTTGTGAACGTAGGTTTATGTGTATGTGTGCTTATGTGTGTGTATATTTTTATCTATGTGCGTATGTATCTGTGTGCATATTTATATATAAGTGGGCATATTCATTCATGCGTATATATGTGTGTGTTTATATGTGTGTGTGTGCACGTGTGGATGTGTGCTCTTTTCTCACAACTTTCCTTTCATATTTCAAAGTATTTGCATCAGAAATTTTTTCCTTTATTTTGTTTTTCGTTTGTTTTGTTTTTTTTTTTTGTTTTTTTTCGTTTGTTTGTTTTTCGTATGTTTTTTTTTTTGTTTTTTCATCCGCCATGTTATTGGTTTTCTCTTCCTTTTTAGCTATTTTCTATAAAACTAGGGGAGGACGGGAAAAGAATACAAACAACAAAAGTGTTACTTACAAAAAATCTCACACCAAATTCTGATCTTACAAAAAAAATATCATTCAATATCAATTCATTTTACAACCAGGAAATACATTTTAATCTCAATACAACAATTATGTTTTTAAAATATTTCGCAGATGCGCCTCAGGTTTACAACGAACTCTTATGAATTTATTCTCCGAGTTGAAATTATTTGTTTATTTTTTTTACCATTTCACCCCAACTAAGGCATTAAATTCACTAAGACGCAAGAGGTTACTGAGTGTGTGAGAATATGAGCATGAGAAAAAGAAAACTACTATTAAGGAGAGAAAACAATAAACGGATAATAGTAAAGAGTTCTATGCATCTGACACTATCAACTACAAAAATGACGCATAGTTTTACTGTCCACAATGAATAATCTAAAGCATTACATCGATTTTGCACTTTCTATCTTCATACTTTTATTGTTTGTAGGATTTAAAATCTAGCCCATTCTTACCAAATGTAGATCTACCTTCATCACTAAAAATTACTGCTGAGAAATCAGTTTTCATGTACTACTTCGCTCAACTTAAACACTTCCCTTTGTGATTTTTACTTTTTGATGTACACAGACTCGAGGATGGTAAACAGAAAGAGGACTATGTAGAATGGAAAAGAATGTGTCCTCATACTCGATAGCACAATCAGGATTATCCAGCAAATGCTGCCCAAAAGACGAGTCGTAAACTGCTTGAGTGGTTCTTAAGGCACAGCTTTGACTATGTGAATGCAAATAGGCAGGTACATTGTGTATGGATCAGATATAACACATTTAGTATAGGAGATAAGGAATTTGAACACAAAATAGGCTACACTAGAGATAGTTTCACCAAAAGTTGCTACAAAACCAAAACATTAACCCAGAATTCATGTTCTTTAATATATTTTGTCAGATCTACATTCTCATATGGATGTCATGGACTGCATTCAAAAATATCTTTTTTTTATAATTTCAACCAGAGCAAGGCAATAAAGCTACCAAGACGCAAGGGGTTACTGAGTGTGAAAGAATATGAGAAAAAGAAAACTATTATTAAGGAGAGAGAACAATGAAGCAGGAATTAAGAAGACAGAAAATAACGATCAACAAATCAAAGTTGACCTGAAATCAAATGGATGTTTATGAATCTGTAGCGCCAGTACACGAGGTTTGAAGAAGGATGATCCCAGCTAAGAACTACATGATTCATTCGCTCGAAGTAAGTTGTAATTATTGATCTGGGAAAGCGTTTGTGTACAGCTGATATTTTACATTTAGAATTTAAGCGCAGTTCTAGATTGGCGGCAAGATGATATCATTTTACACTAGAAATTGCTAGATGTAACCGTAAGTTCTATGCTAAAAGTTTTTTTCTCGCACTTCTGGCTTGTGGAACTCTCTTCTGGCTTCTTACCTTCCAGTCATTTTGATATTAAGAAATTTAAATACAATATCAGTAGTGATCTTTTGTCGTCTTAATTCCTGTTCTTTTATAGTTCTCGCTCTTTAATAATGTTTTCCCATATTCTTTCACACATAATGTTGAAACTTGACTAATGCATGGAATAATAATGCAACACAAGATGTACTGAGAACAAAATGAACAAGAAAGTGTACACAATATTTACATATAGTCGTTTGTATATTCCTGGGAAGACCGTTCCTGGAGAATGTGTTGACTGAGTCGCAGTCGGGCAGAGTCTCTGGTTGAATCTCTTGATTCCTGTATTTATCAATCCACCCACGAGGATCGAATGTGGCACAAGGCCGTTTTAATGTGGGTATCCCCGAGCCCGTAGGCTCGGCCAAAAATATGGCCTTTCTGAACCCGCCTAGACGGGTTCAGGCCCTGTCAACCTCCCCGGACGAAACCCTGCCCTTCGGCAAAGCCTCGTCCGGGTTCCCCTCTGCTAATGCAGAGAGTCCGACAGTCGCCGAGAGTCTGTCTCTCGGTCTCAGAATCTCTTGATTCCTGTATTTATCAATCCACCCACGAGGATCGAATGTGGCACAAGGCCGATTTAATGTGGGTATCCCCGAGCCCTTAGGCTCGGCCAAAAATATGGCCTTTCCGAACCCGCCTAGACGGTTTCAGGCCCTGTCAACCTCCCCTGTCTCTCGGTCTCAGAATCTCTTGATTCCTGTATTTATCAATCCACCCACGAGGATCGAATGTGGCACAAGGCCGTTTTAATGTGGGTATCCCCGAGCCCGTAGGCTCGGCCAAAAATATGGCCTTTCTGAACCCGCCTACACGGGTTCAGGCCCTGTCAACCTCCCCGGACGAAACCTTGCCCTTCGGCAAAGCCTCGCCCGGGTTCCCCTCTGCTAATGCAGAGAGTTCGACAGTCGCCGAGGAATCTCTTGATTCCTTCCCTCTCTTCCCGGTACCAACCATATTTATATGGTCGGTACTCCACTATGCAAATTAGGTGGATCCTACCACAACACATAACTTCAATAAAAATACAACAGAAACCAAATATGGATGGCTCTAGTAACTATGTCCACACAAACATGGATATGCGCAAAAGCTAAGTATCATCTACCATGTATCCAATTGTGAAAGCAGAATAACATATTTTTATTACTTCTACGCCTCCAAGAAAATCAAATTTTGCCATCAAATAACCCATAAGGATTTGATGTGCCTTTAAACAGACCAATCAATCAATCTTTATGAAAAGCAAGCCCGGTAAAACTTGAGAAGAGACAGTATAATGACATACAGTTCATCATAAAATCTTCCCCCAATAAGATACATTGGTTGATTGATTTTGTTTAGCGACATATCAACACCTCTATGGGTTATTTAATGCCGAAATCTACATTTCTATGCAATTTTTTGCTTCCAATTACTGATATGTTGTACATAGTTTTCTACTTGCAGAGTAAAGGTATTTTTTTTTAATATATAGTTTGTAGATCATGAAATCTATTGTTGGTAATTTTAATATTGAATTAACTGTTGCATTGATTGTCGTTTTGCTAGAAAAATATATTGTTGGTCATTTTATTATAAACTACACTGTTGTTTTTTGTTTGGGGGATTCACTCTTTGGCCATAGATGGGACCCTATCAGGTACTACCATCCGGGTCAGAGTTGACCTGGAAACAACAGTGATTAAGAGGTAATTTCACGCTCCCCAAAACCTCTAATCTCCCGAACGGAGATGTAGTTTATAGTCATACCCAGGACGATTATGTGACTTGTGTGTGATAGCCTATTTATTTATCTATTTCAAATATATATATATATATATATATATATATATATATATATATATATATATATATATATATATATATAATTACTGTCCATTCTTCAAGGGGTTCTGTTTTTTAAATGATATTTCAATATACATACATACATGCATATATATATGCTTCACTTCAGACAATATCAAGCATTGGAATTGAATTTTTTTTTTTGTTTCTTTAAAAGAAAATATCTATAGATAACGGTTCATATTAACCTATTGCAATCTCTCTTTGTTAGTCACCCTCTTTCGCTATCTCTAATTCCTTCTCAATCTCTATCACCTCTAGGCTCTGTATACGACTTGATATTGCTTGCTTGATGTTGGTTGGTTGATTTTGTTTAGCGGCATATCAACACCTCTAAGGGTTATTTAATACCTAAATCTAAATATTTTATACGTAATTTTATGCTTTCAACTGTATTTAGTCTATTATTTTACACTTTCAGTATAAAGATATGATTTTTTTTAAATATATAGTTTGTAGATCATAAAATATATTGTTAGTAATTTTACTTCAAATATTAGGTTGGTGCATAATTATCAGGCGTTTTGTAGGCGAGTTATTAATAAAAATTGCTGTTTTGTTTACTTTTTTTTTTAATAAAAATATCATTTTATTTTCAGGTTATAAAAATGCTTGACGAAAATCATACGCTCCGGAATAATCATTTAAAAATGTTATTACTGTATTGTTTCTTTTTTCATAATAAATAGTGTTACAAAAACGCCTGATAATTATGCACCAACCCAATATGTATTTGTGTTTCATTGATTATTATTTTGCTATAAAAATATTTTGTTGCTCATTTCATTATAAAAAAAAAAAATACTGTTGATTTTTTTGCTGGGAGGAGGTTCACTATTTGCCCAGGGCTGGTGCCCTAACTGGTGCTACTACCGTCGTAACAGGGAAGAACAGCAAATGCTACGCTCCTCAAAACCTCCAATCTCTTTATCAGAAGCCTTGATATGGCCATTTATGAACAAATAGCGTCTTCCCAAACAGAAATGAAAACACAAGGAAAGTATAAAAAGTATATTTTCATAGTAAAGTACCAGCAGTACAATTTTATAAAAAAATTGTTACCAACAATACATTTTATAGCAAAATGACAATCATTACATCAATAAAAAAAAGTATGAAAATATATTTTTATCTTTAAATTAGCAGAAATACATTCTAAAGAAATATTAGCAATAACACATTTTATTATTTACAAACTACGAGTGTCATTCAATAAATAAGGTGAATTTTTCGGTATAAGGACTTCTAATACAGATAGAAGCTTACTTTTTTTTATGATAGCTGATAGCTGTCAGACAATTTCTGTGTCTATATCATCTCTTTCATCTAGGCACATAACTCCCCAAACTGCAACCTCCTTGATTATTGTGCGTAGGGTGCAGTTGGGCGAGAGACCAAGAAAACTCCATGTAACGCCAAGGATGAATTGAAGGCAAGGATTATGGTAGCATTTACCAACTTAAACAAGGAGACCTCCCAGAAAAGTTGCTGGAGATTTCGAAGTTGTCGTGGTTGAAGCCAATTTACTATTTAGCTTTTTAAGATATTTTTCTGTAATTTTGGTAAATATAAGGTAATTATAACAAAAATCCATTCGAAGATATGTCTACTTCTATATGACAATAGTCATAAAAGACATTACGTTCTATTCATTGATCGCAAATGCTTCTCAATTTGAGAGTGCAAGAATAAGTTGATGACAGTGGAAACAATCCTTACGTTCTTTGACTAGGTAACGTCTGTCCAAATTTTCAGCAATTTGTTATAAAGTATTTCTTTGAAGCCTACCAAACTCAACTTAAGTTTTTTCCGTATCTGTCTATATTTCTGAGATGAGGTATTATTTACATTATTTACATTATGACTATTGTCCTCATCTTTGTCGCCATATTTATTGCAACTTTTCGGCCGTTGTACGCTCTGGCCTTCTTCAGGTGGTTGGAATGTCGAACTGAACCCTTTATTTCGCTCACTGAAGTAAACTGTTCTAATTCCACGGGTCCTGTCACTGGATCTAACTAACGCCTTTATCCACTGTGCCATGTATCCTTGAGAAAATATTCCGTTGAGGGTTGTATATGGAAGGTTGCAATGAATCATTGTCAGAATTCTCTCCCTTTAAAAAAAAAAAAACTTATCACTCCCTTTCTGGTTATCAGCGCTTCTGTTGTTGAAAAATGATTTTCTTCAGCGACAAACATGACAGAAGGGAAAAGTGATAAAACGCAAAGCGATACTCCATCGTTAAATTTTATGTAGACTCAAGTTTCGAAATTTTTCTAGAGGCTCGTAAATGATGTATTCCAGTTGACTGATCTTACAAGCAATAAGAAGCAGAGTAACATTTCAAGAATCTTCTAAGATTCCTGAAGTATTTTACAGCTCAGGGAACGATTACGTCAAGCCCATGCCTATTCTCCTTCTTCTACGTGACGTGGAGGTAATGGCTCTCTACAGCTTCCTATACTTCTTAACTAACAGACCAATACCATTTCTTCCATACTTTATAGCTTATTACTAAAAGAAATCCTAATTCAAATGACAGTAAATTTGATAAATGCCTGCTTTTTCTCTCCACCTCCCGCTGTAAAGAACAACGTCTTGAGTACGCAGAAGGCGAGTAATTTTGTCGATGTCTCATCTAATCTTTTTTCCTAGTACCTGGAAACACCCTGTCTGCTAATGAAGGATATTGTTTCCTTTGAGTTGACATTATCAGCGAAAAAGCGACGAGAGTTAATTCTCTGAATTTCAGATGAGAAGCCATAAAGAGTCTACACAGCCAGATCTCGGTAAAGTATGCGTTGATGAAACATAAAATAGGATACAGCACGATCTTGCCTTCAAGTTTCCAGCTTTTTTTTTTTTAAATATATAAAAAGCAACATGTACTTCTATCTTCCTCAGCATATATATATATATATATATATATATATATATATATATATATATATGTGTGTGTGTGTGTGTGTATGTGTGTGTGTGTGTGTGTGTGTATATATATATATATATATACATATATATATATATATATATGTGTGTGTGTGTGTGTGCGTGTGTATGTGTAAAATATGTGTGAGTGTAACACACAATGCTCAATGTAAAACAACACAACGAAGATACAGCTCTATTATATATATATATATATATATATTATAAATATTGTATTTCCATATATATTTATATTTACATATATATATATATATATATATACATACACACAGTTGTATATATAGAAAATTTATTTTTTCGAAGGATATTCTCAGCATCGTTTGAAAATGGAAATGAACTTTAAATTTTAAGTTTAATTTAAAATTTGAGTTTCATTATATATATATATATTGCGTGTAATTATATATATATATATATATATATATATATATATATATGAGTGTGTGCTTGCGTGCGTGTGTGTGTGTGTGTATATATATATATATATATATAATTAAATTAAAATTGTTCACTTATCTGTTTTTTCAATATGTACACAGAGTTTCTTCCAATTATGAACAGATTTTATTATGAACTAAGCTTATTTTCTTAGTTATCTTTATTTTCTCTCAAAGGTCTTTGGCGTGGGATAATTGTTAACGAAGCTACTCTTGTTGTTTATTAATAATGACTTTCTATACTAAAAGAAATCGGCCTTAGAACTACCGTTGAGATACTAACCCAATATTTTCTCCTCAAACAAAAAATATCTTTTTTTTATTGCATGAATTGTTTTAAAATGTTTCTGTTAGGGACTTAAAATTGATTTGTGTGTGTGTGTTAGATAAAATTTGCTCAGTTACAATTTTTAAGTCATGTTTTAGAAAATAAAATTTAGCTGTTAATGGATTAGAAATGTTCTCTTTGGGCTTTGTTATTAATTTAAATTTGAATGTTAATTTATTAATTTACACAACTTCTCTTTCTTCTTCTTCTTCTTTTTCTTCTTCTTCTTCTTCGTTGTCGTCGTCGTCGTTTTCGTCGTCGTGCCGGGTCCCTTCTGGACGTGGATGATCAAGCTCTTCAAAATTTCAGAAGTTTTCTTTTCGTATTTCGGTTACGCGCTGTTTTACTCTGTCACTCTTGTCTTCAATGGGTCGCGTGAGTATCAAATTTTCCAAGCCCTCTTTCCTCATTATGTGCCCATGAAATTGAAACTCTATCTTATGTATAAGTGTCTTCATTTTCTCTAAAACTTCGTCGTTGCTCACATGTTCAGCCCGTGGTATCGTCAGCATCCTTCTGTAGAACCACATTTCTATTGCTTCCGGTTTTTTCTTCATCAGATAGTACATTGTCCAGCATCCATGCCATATAGGGGGACGTATATTTTGTATCAGCTCAATACTCTTTTCTTTCTTTCTAACGGAAATTTATTGTTTCTTGATACTTTGCTTAGCTTTTAGAAGGTTTCTTCCCTAATGCTCTTTCGAATTACATTACAGTTACATATTTCGTCCTCCGTTTAAAACATTTCTTACATATTTATTTTTTTTTTGTACTTGCTTGATCTTTGTGTCTCCAATATGTAATTTGTATGTTGGGTTGCCCCTTTTGCTGACAACCATGCATTCTCTCTTCTTACAATTGATAGGAGATGAATTTGTGGGAGAATATGCTATATTAATCTCTATATATGGGAACAATGTTGGGTAATTGAATGACAAAATGGAAATTGTAATGTGTTTCGGTCTTTAAAAGGACTTCATCAGACTAAAGTACTATTCTTATTGGTGAAATTATATATACTAGATATACCTATGAAAATTTCACAGTTTTTCTATTTTAATTTTCTAATGAATATTAATTCTTAATTTGATGATCGAATAAGTTCATTAGGAGTTCCCTGACAATTAAACAACCATGAAAATTCCCCTATGTCGTGGAGAAATACTTGAGCTAAAAAAAAAAAAAAAAAAAAAAAAAAAACTCGAACAAAATATTACAATAACAATCATAAATATGAATGTATTATTATTTATTTACTTAAAGAAGTAAGAGGGTACAATGAAAATATTTTAAACCGACAAGTTCTCCAATTTCACTGAAGCAGACGTGAAATACATAAGAGTGTTCTTGCTTCTTCTATGTGCACTTTCTTTCTTGCTTTTTTCTTTCTTACTTTCTTTCTTCTTTCTTTCTTCTTTTCTTTCTTTGTTTCTACCCTTTCTTTCTTTTTATTAGGTTGGTGCAAAATAATGTCGTTTTCTCACATAGTAACATATGTGAGAAAATGACATTATTTTTGCACCAACCTAATATTTCTTCTTCTTTCTTTCTTTTTCTTTCTTTCTTTTTTCTTTCTTTCTTTATTTTTCTTTTTTCTTTATTTCTTTCTTTTTTACTTTCTTTATTTCTTTTTCCTTATTCTTTCTTGTTTCTTTCTTTTTTCTTTCTTTCTACCCTTTCTTGTTTTCTTTTTTCTTTCTTCTTTTTTCTTTCTTTCTTTTTCTTTCTTTCTTTCTTCTTTTTCTTTCTTTCTTTTTTCTTACTTTCTTTATTTCTTTTTCTTTATTCTTTCTTGTTTCTTGTTTCTTTCTCTTTTTCTTTCTTTCTACCCTTTCTTTCTTTCTTTCTTTTTTCTTTCTTTCTTTCTTTTTTCCTTCTTTTTCTTTTTTCTTTCTTTCTTTATTTTTCTTTCTTACTTTTTCTTTCTTTCTTTTTTCTTTCTTTCGTTCGTTCTTTCTTTCATGCTCAGATTGAAACCAAACATCTCCGTTTTTCCCCCATGTTTAATATGGAATAATCCATTATTTATTAGACATTAGCAGAACTTAACGTACGTGCTAATTAACTGATTAAGGCTCCAGCAAAATTATATGACATAGAGTGAATATAACATTGAATATTTAAAGACAAAAGCGATGAAAACAAAAACAAACGCGTTGGAGAATCGAATGCGATCGGCTGAGTTGTACGTCTAGACACGTCGGACACCAGAAATGTTTTACTTTACGCTTCGGTACATAATTATAAACGGCCTTTGCGTTTATATTTCCCCTCCCAGGACATATATAAAATGCACTCAATAAGAACACTACTTTTGTTGGTTACAATCTATAGATTTATAGGAAAATCCTACAGATGCATACTGGGATTTCTTCCTAACCAATAAAAATAGACATTTATCGCACTTATCTCCATATATATATATATATATATATATATATATATATATATATATATATATATATATATATATATATAATAAAATGGTTTAAACACTAATATTTCGTAGTTATAATTTATTACATTGGAATCGTAAATACGATCCAATTCATCAAACCAATAAATTCAAAAAGAAATCAGAAAAATAACTCCGGAAATAAAAAATAAAATTTAGTGAGTGTATGTATGTATATAAAATAAAATAAAATAATGGTATATTTGGACAATTTATGCTTATTTGTTTGGTTAGCGGCATATAAACTCCTTATGGGTCATTTAATACCGAAATTGAATTTTTCTTGGGTGCGTTAGTAATTCCGTTTACAAAAAATGGATTTCTAAACCCTCCAAGTTTTGGTTCACCACTGCTGTGGCCAGGTATTGAACTTACAAATCTTAGGGTATAAGCACTGGATCTAACCAACATCTTTATCCACTGGGCAGTGGTGAACCGATCTGGGAGAGTTGAGTTAAAGTCAAATAACTGAGACATCCAGAAGCGGCATGGCACATGGAACTACAACAATCTACCGACGAAATAAAGGGTTCGAATCGAAATTCTAATCACCTGAAGAATGCCAAAGCAGACAACGACCGAAACGTTGTGAATATGACAATGAAGTTACGGATAATAATCCGAATAATGTAAATAATATAAGATTGTTCTCGTTCCACGTGCTAAGCCTCTTCCGGATGGCTCAGTTATTTAACTTTAACTCTCCTTGTTTGGTTCACCACTGATGTAGCTTGGTATTGAACTCACAACTCTTTGTGTCTAGTCACTGGATTTAACCAACGTCTTTATTCACTGGGCTATGCGTCCATGAGGAAATAACGGAAACACCCGGAAGAGGCATGGCACGTGGAATGAAATAAAGGGCTCGGCTTGAAATTCCAATCACCTGAAATCTCTTTATTTTTTTTCCCCTTCTTCTGCTAACTCTTCTTCTTTTCTTTCTTTTCTTTTTTACTCTTTTTCATTTCCTTCTTCATTTATAGAAATCTTTATTTCTTTGGCTTTATTACTTTTCTTTCTTTATCATTCTCATTCTTTCTTTCTTTTTTCCTCTTTTTATTCCCTTTCTTTCTTTCTCTTTGTTTGTGCGGAGCCATGAAAGTCCACGTCCTGCAGGAACATGGCACAGAAGAAGAAATACCTTTCTTAACTTTATCTTTTTTCTATAATCTTCTTTCATTTTCTTTTATCCTTATCTTCCTTTTTAATCCAGCTTCATTCCATTTCTTTTTCTTTTTCTGATCATTTTAATTATTTTTCTATATTTTTATCCTTCTCTTTTTTCTTGATGTTTATTCTCTCCGAATCTTATCTTTTTGCCTGCATTTTTATCCATTTCTTTCTTACATACCGATTTATTTATCTATTTTTCATCTCTGCTGTATTCTTTCATTTTCTTTCTCCTTTCTTTCTTTCCATTTCTTTCCTACTTTTGATTTCTTTTCATTCTTATTTTCTTCATTAATGTCCATATTTCTTCTGCATTCACTTCCTTCTTTGTCTTCTTTTCCAATATTCTTCACTATATTCCGTTTATTTCATTTTTTAGACTTCTTCGTTTTATTTTTTATTTTTCTTCATTCGTTTCTATTTATTCCTCGACATTTTTCCATTTTACTTCTTCATTATTTTCTTTTTTTTTCATTATTCTTAATTGTTTTTTTTTATTTTATTATCATTCATTTCCACTTTCCTTCATATCTTTCTGCCATATTCTTCTTCATTTTTCATTATTTTCCATTTTATTACTTCTTTCTTTTTCTTCTACTTCTTCTTTTAATTCGCTTTTCATGTCATCCTTCATTTTTTCTTCTCCATTGTTTGCCGTTTTCTTTATTCTATTACTTCTTTTCGTTCTACTTTTTCAATTATTTCACCTTTTCTTTGCTTCTTCTTATTTTCCTTCATGCTTTTCCTTCTTTTAATTTGTTCTTCATGCTATCATTCATTTTTCTTTTTCATGTCTTTCATTCTTTTAATTTTTTCATGCAATCTTTCTTAAATTCTTCTTCATGATTTTCTGTTTTTTACTTCATCCCTTTTCTTCTTTTTATTCTTCTTCATTCCTTTTTTCTTTCCTTCTTCATTCCGTTGCGTTTTTATATTCTTCTTCATGCCTTCCTTCATTTAATTCGTTTTCCTTTCTCATTTTTTAGTCGTTTTCTTCTTCTTCTTCTTTTTCTTCTTCTTCTTCTTCTTCTGGCGTTTCCTTCTTTTTATTGACTTTCAATATATCATCCTTCTTTTATTCCTTGTCATTCATTTCCCTTTTTCTTTCTTAATTACTTTCATTTTCCCTTCTTCCTTCTTTTCCTTCGTACTCTGCTTTACGTTCTTTATTCTTCTTCCTTTCTTTCCTTTTTATTTTTCTTTATTTGTCTCTTTCATTTTTTTCACTGGTTTCTGTTTTTCTTATTTCATTGGTTTTCTTTTATTTCTTCATTCTACTATTTCCTTCCTTTCATTCATTTTCTTTTTCTTTTATTCTACCTCTTTATTTTTCATTTCCCTTTTTCATCCTTTTTTTTTTCTTCTTTTCTACTTTTAATATTTTTTTCTTGTTATCCTTCTTTTATTCGTCTTCCTCTCCGTTTTCATTCTTTATTCTTTTTCGTCTTATTCTCCTTCAGTCTTCATTGCATTCCTCCTTTTATTCTTTTTCATTCCTATCCATTGTTTCTTCCTCTTTCACTCATTCTTTTGATTCTTCTTCATTGTTATCTATTTTATTTCTTCATTAGTTTCCATCTTTTCAGCCATTTGAATTTTTCCATTGTCTTTTGCTTCTTCTTCATTCATTTTCATCGTTTATTATTTTACTTCTCTTTCTTTGCATTTTTATCTCTTTTCTTTTTTCTTGATACTTCGTATTATTTATTTTCTTCGATATTTGTCTATTTTATTTCCTTCCATGGTTGCCACTTTTTTTCCTCTTTTCATCATAAAGTTCGCATTTCTCCTGCTCACACAATTCATTTTTTGTTTTTACTATATTCCTGTTTCCTTCACTTTCTTCGTAATTTTTTAAAACAATTTCTGTCACTTTCTATAATTCTTCCACTTTCCACACAACACTCTCTCTACTCGCACATTTAATTGATTCTTCCGACCTCCATTTCATCCCATCTTTTTCTGCAACCATTTTTCTCCAATCGCCATATTGACAGTTTCTTTTTTAACCTTAAATTTTGTTCTCTTAATTTTCTTTTGCACATTTGCTTCTTCCTTCTCTTATTCATTCGTGTTCATTATTTTTCAACCTTCTCGTTCAATATTTTTTCCTCCTACCACAATTCTCTCATTTTCTTAGACATTTTCATCTCATTCTGCGTTCCTCTTTTCTTGGCCCTATTTCATTTCTACGTCGCTAGTTCAACTTCTGCACGCTCCATTTTGAAACATTCTTACAGCTTTTACATTTATCCAATACTTATATTTTTCACGTTGAAGAAGAGTTAGTCTTTTTGCAATTCACTTACTTTCCCTCGTTCCTTTTTAAAATCTCTTTTTTTTATTCTTTTCTTCTCGTTTCTCAATTCGTATTTTTCTATATCCGCCATATTAGCGATTTTTCTTTTTCGTTTGCTTTTACCATCTTCCCGCTATTTCCCCGCAAGCTTCCAGCTCTCAAAACAAAATATTCTCTTTTTTTTTTTTTCGTCTTTATCATTCGGCTTTTATCTCCCCACCTCAATCCTTTTCATTTTTTTTTTCTTATTCTTATAAAAGAATTAAAATTAGGACGAAATATATGCGGAAAAAAAGCCATACACAACAGATTTCTTTATAATTCGTTTGAAATTCTTCTGCTTCATGGAGGCCATTTACTTTATGATTCTTTATGGAAATTATCGACATTTTCTTTCGATTTTTGGCTTTGTTTCTCAGGATTCTTTCTCTTACTTATCGTCTGCTTTTCTTCTTACATTTTTTCTTTTCTTTGTTTTGCTTTGCCATGGAATTTCATTGTTTCGTAATTTTATCTTTCTCTGAAGTCTTGTCATATTTTTATTTCTTGCTGTTAATTCAGTTATCTCAATTATTTATTTGTGCTAACATAATGCATGCATATTTACGTCAATGTGCACAGGTACACATTTGTGTACAGAGATGAGAAAATATATGCAAGGTCAAATTCTATATTAGAATGCGTATCATTTAGACGCAAATACACGTTCATAATTGCAAATATATACATATCGTTAAAATATGATTGTAATGATATTGAAGCCAATAGGAAATTGCACGATAAATACATACATACATGCATATATATGTGTATATATATATATATATATATATATATATATATATATATATATATATATATATATATATATATATATATATATATATACACAAATGCATACATACATACATATATATATATGAATGAATTTTTGCTACGTAAATGCACCTCATATATATATACATATATATATATATATATATATATATATATATATAGAGAGAGAGAGAGGGTGTCCATAAAGTTCGTGTGCAGTTTTAAAATTTATAAATCTAAAGTGCACACGAACTTTATGGACATCCTGTATATGAGGTGCATTTAGTCAGCAAGAATGCAATCGACAAAATTTGCGTTTTATTTTTTATTGATTTTACCAGTTTTCGAATACGATGTTGAAATATACACGAACTTAGAACTGTTTATCATAAGTTTATTCGAAAATTGAAAAAAATATGCATTAAAAATTAAATAGGTCGACATTGTCGCTTGAATTTAACAAAACTTGTTCATATGTATATATATATATATATATATATATATATATATATACATAAATGTTTCACTTTTATTTAAGTTTAATCCGAATATTTGGCGAAATGTGACCAATGTTATTTATTTCATCATTTTTCAGATTACATTTATATATATATATATATATATATATATATATATATATATATATATATATATATATACAGAGAAAACGAGAAGAACAGAGGGAGAGCGAGAGAGAGAGAAAATTACATACATAATTACATGCATAGATACAGACGTATGCGCCGATACGAGTATAGTATTATATACCAAATATATAAACGAAGAATATATATATATATATATATATATATATATATACACATAAATATATATATATATATGTATATATATACACACACACACACATATATATATATATATATATATATATATATATATATATATATATATATATATATATATATACATACTCAACAAAACACTGTTAAAGCCTCTCAGTATTCAATTAAAATATCTTTTACGTCTGATAGATAATTTGAAATATAAAACTATATCAGCGAATTAGATAATTTCCTGAACTTCTGGCCCGATTAACCAATTAGTATCCATTGGCCCATTTGGACGGTGAGCGTTAATCGATTATATATTGAAACGTATAATTAATAACGAATCTTCATGAACATGTATTAATTACCGGATTTCTTACAAACTTATAATTAATACCGTATTTTTATTTCAATTCTTATAATTAATGGTGGATTATACAAGAGGCAATGAAGGATTTAAAGGGGGACCTCCAGGATATTTATACATCCACGTGCCAGGAGGCTTAGATCCAACATGCCAAAATATACAGACACACGTGCACGCATATATACATACATACATACATACATATATATATATATATATATATATATATATATATATATATATACCTTGTTTAAAAGTGGGATATAGTGTAGATTTATATGTGCACACACAAAATCTCTCTCTCTCTCTCTCTCTCTGCACTGTGCAGTTTTAGGGTGTTCTTATTAAATATATTACTAAGCCTACTATTGGTGGGGAAGTGTTTAATAAGAACACCCTAAAATTGAGTTACAGCTGCACTGAAAACCTAGAAAGTATAATAAAAAAACACAATAATAAAATCCTGAACAAACCCCCATGCCTGAATAGTATTAATAAAAACCCTACACTTAAATCTGACAATAACAGTGAAAAATTGTGTGATTGTAGAAACCCAGAAGACTACCCATTAGAAAATAACTTCTGCATCAAATCTGTGGTATACCAATGTACTATCTCATCCACTGAGAGTCCTAATACTAATATGATATACATTGGGTCCACGAAGAATGAATTTAAAGCCAGATGGAGGCAGCATAAGTGCTCTTTCAACAATATAAATAAAAGAAATCAGACTTCTCTATCTAAATATTTTTGGCATCTGAAGGAAATAAATAGGACACCTAAAGTAAAATGGAAAATTATAAACGGGACTAGAACTTGTAAAACTTGGGATGACCCATGCTCTTTGTGCCTCCATGAGAAACTGCACATTATTAAGTTTCTAAATAATAAAAATCTATTAAACAATAGACATGAGTTAACGGTTTTTTGCCAACATCATCAAATTCACGCATTGAATAATTTAGCTTAAAAACAAACATACAATAAATTAACTTTTATAATCCATAGCCCCAATAAATAGTTTAAACACCCTAAAAACAAAAAGATATCCCTTTATGAAGTCGTCAAAAAACAAATGTTACGACAGTTTTTATATACACAAAACCCTTTCATAAAGAAATAAAATAAAAAAATAAATAAATCTCCATAGACACGTAAACCGGACTGGTTGAAAACATCTTCCGTTTTAAATTCAGACACCCCCACCTTACCCTGACTTGATATCTATGAAAGTAACTCTTTGCTGATACAAATTATCAACACCCCTACCTATTTTAAAAATTCGCCATGGCTGTTACCATGGAAATTTTGATTTCAATTGTGAATATACTATTAAAACACGTAAATTTCAGAAATAAGTTATTCCAAAAAAAATTTCGCTTGAAGATGAAACAGAGCTTACTTTAATTCAATTTAATTCAAATAATTATATTGAAGTTTTCGGCTCTTGTTTTTGAAACATGAGACTTCTTATGTAGCGTGTTGGAATCATATTTTTAAATAAATAATTATATTTATGCTCTACTTTTGTATCGAGCACTATTTTTTAAAAATAATAACAAAAATACTAAAGAACTTTGGATTACTTACCTAACCAGTTCTTTCCTATTTTCTATATATTTTTACATATATATATATATATATATATATATATATATATATATATGTATGTATATATATATATATATATATATATATATATATATATATATATATATATATATATATAGAGAGAGAGAGAGAGAGAGAGAGATAGAGTGATATACTATAGTAAAAAAAGGAAGAACAGTAAGATATATAATCCAATGTTCTTATTGATATTTTTATTTTTACAAAACAGTGCTCACTGTAAATTTACAGAACATAGCTATTTTAAATTAACCAATTTAAAAAAATTAACCAATTTAAAAAATTAACCAAATTAAAAATATGGTTCTATCACATTCAATTATATAATTAAATTAAAAGGACTAGTTATGAAACAAAACTAGTCCTTTTAATTAATAATATATATATATATATATATATATATATATATATATATATATATCATTATGAAGTCACCTCATTGATTGACTTATTAACCGTTACAATGAAGTGCCAAATTATTGTAGAATAATTTTGACAAATGGTCATAAACATGTGGCAGCCAGGAATATTGAACCTTTTGGGTTTTTTTAATTCTTGAGTCTACGAGTAAGCAAAATATATTCTGGAGAAATTGACTGTTTTTCTTGGACCGTTCCAAAAGAGTACCGCACTCCTCCTACCATGATCCATCTTTGCAGGAACCAGATCAGACCACAAAGTGAAGTGTATCTACCATATCTCGGATAGAGTTGACGAATCCTCACTTTCTAATTTTGACAAAATGTTCCAAAGCATTTATAACACTATGTCGGGGTGGTTGATATTTTTGTTCACCCTACAGTACCTTTCCCCAGACAAACCGTTGTTAAGCTCTTGTTACTCTGACGTTATTTCCATGGCAAATGTTCAGACACGCTCAATTCCACCAGGCTAGACATTCACAGATTTGCCCCGCCCTCATATGCACTCATTCTAATTCTCTTCGTATACCATTAATAAGGAGGAAGTTCCTATATAACATCTTTTTTTTACTCTGTTGTGATTTGGAACGGACTCTCGTGAGAATACTTCACTAATCACTATGAACTTAATCAATTCAAGGCTCGTCTCAAACTATATCTAGCCTACATATCCTCATAATAAGCACCTCTTACTGTTCCTTGAACGGCCTTGCAATAACCTCACCTTTTTCCCTTTTTCCCTTGTAGATTTTAAACTTTGTACGGGGTGAATAATATTATGAAAAAAGTTTGCAATGGTTCCAATATTTAAAAAAAATATTATAAAGAGAGTGTGTTTCAGTTGCTTATTGGCACTTTTCTTCTTTCTATGTGCCGTGTCCTTTCAGGACGTAGGCGATCATGGCTCTCCACTTCCCCCTATCCCTTGCAACTCTCAACAAGTTCCGTCCTGCTTCCACTACCCCCCAATCCACGTTCTGTCAACCACATGCTTAAGCCTGCTAGGTATGACATGCCTTATTTTCCCTTGTCTCTCTTTCCCTCTACCCGTCCTGTGTATGACGATGAACTACATCCGCGTCCTGGGTAAGACGATAAACTACATCCGCGTCCTGGGTATGACGATGAACTACATCCGCGTCCTGGGTAAGACGATAAACTATATCCGCATCCTGGCTAAGACGATAAACTACATCTGCGTCCTGGGTAAGACGATAAAACTACGCCCACAATCAAGGTCCCAGATCAGGAGGTTTTGAGGAGCGTGGAACCACCTCTTAATTGCTGGTTTTCCCAGGTTCACCCTGACCCGGGGTGGTAGCACCTGTTAGAGTCCCAGCTATTGGCAAATAGTAAACCCCCAAACTGCAGTCAAAACACTATGAAAGTGTAAAAATAGGTTTTAATACCAGAATATTTTCTGTAAAATAATTATTACCAGCAATACATTTTTGAAAAGAAAAATATTACCAGCAATAAAAAAATGTTATCAGCATTAAATAACCCATTGAGGTTGATATGCCGTAAAACAAAACAAGCGAAACCAAACTTTTCCTTTTATTCGACCCGTGAGTATCAGATTCTCCAGGCCCTCCTTCCTCATTACGTGCCACAGAAACTTCAGCTATCTCTTCCTGGTGTTAAGTACAAGCCTTCTCTTTGTTTGCGTCTTCTCTAAGACTTTATCGATGCTCAGACGGTCCATGATATTCTCAGAATCCTTCTGTAGAACCACATCTCGGTCGCCTTGAGTCTCCTCTTCATCTTTGAGGAGACCGTCCAACATTCGCTGCCATAATATAATAATATTATACAGCAAAATATCCAAAATTACCTTATGTGGGAAGACTGGCATAAGGTTGCGCCGGTTTGAAATAGACTATACCCACATGAGGTCATTTTTTTGCTGTTTGATAGATATGCTCTGTTATAATGAATACATTGAGCTCTCTCTGTGGATCAGAGTTAATATCTGATATCACTAGGATCCATCTGGATTATATACCAACGGATCTATTAACTGTACTATATATATATATATATATATATATATATATGGTGAAAGAGAGAGAGATTTGTATGCGTTCTTCATATATACAAAATCCCCAACCTATATATATATACTTTGACACCTATATTTTCTTATATAGGCGCATATATATTTATATACAGACATGATAGTCAAAAATACTGTCCACGTATTTCTTTCATCGGCCTACTATATCTACGTATTTAAATACATATATATATATATATATATATATATATATATATATATATATATTTATTTATTTATTTATTTATTTATATTATAAATTAATTGATTTAAAATATGTTTTTTACGCTACACAGTTCTAACCATGCTTCAAAAATGGAAGCTAAAAACTCCGAATTTAATTTTATAATTAAATTAAAGACATTAGTTCCATTTCATCCTCAAGCGAATTTTGGAGTAACTTTTAATGCTCTGTAAATTTACATTGAGCACTATTTTGTAAAAATAAAAATATCTATAAGAACACCGGATTATATATCTTACTGTTCTTTCTTTTTATTTATATATACATATATATATTTATATATATTAAATACATATATATAAATATATATTTAAATATATATATATATATATATATATATATATATATATATATATATATATATATATAACTGCACTAACATATTTACAGACGTGAATACATATGCACGCGCACACTCACACATGCATATATATGAAAAATGTTTATCTGTGTTTATGTATTTGTGAATATTCTCATATTTATATATAAATAGGTAGATACATGTATATATACGTGCATATATTCATGTATGTGTGTCTGTGCGTGTATGTGTGTTTGCGTGTGTGTGTGTGTGGGTATGTATGTGTGTGTGGGTGTATACATAAATATGTGTATCTGATATGTTTAGATATGTTGTCCCTTCGGCATATTTCATTAAGTGTTAAAATTCATAATTTTTAATCCAATTTATCAATTAATGATTTCAAATTAAATAATTTTTTCCCCATTAATGACGATAAAAACAATCTTTTCTCCCTTTCGATTTAAATGCAAATAGACTCTCCCCGCATGATATCAACAACCGCTCATGTACTGCAAGAGTCGACCGAAATATAGAATGTTGCATTAAGAAAATTACAACACAAAGCTTTTGCCTTGCTTCCAGAAAATATTCTCTTCTCAATGTTGAAGTCAGATGAATTGGAGTTGAGGGAAGTGTCTATTTAAAAAAATAAATAAATAAATAAAATCTGTCCATTAGATAAGTAAACATTTATTCATACTTAATTACCGTATTTTACGGCATATAAGACGCACTTCTTTTTTTTTTTACTAAAAATATATATTTTAAAATTTCCCTTGCGTCTTATATGCCATATGCAGGTTTAAAATTCACGGTAGTCGGCCGAAATTATCTATCTGGCAACTCCTATTAGCTTAGACTTAAACATGAAAGAGCAATGGAACACGTGGATGGCAATGCCTAATTACGACCTTACACTTAGAGGAAGAATAAAAAGACCCAGCATTGCACAAGTCTGCGAATAGGTGAAGAATGCTTGGGATAATATTAGACCAGAAATTGTGAAATCTTTTAAAAAGTGTGGCATTAGCACTACTCTCAATGGAACGAAAGATGGCGCATTATTTAACGACGATGACAGCAGTATTGAAAAGAGTTTTGATAACGATGGATTTGAAGATGAATAAAATTTTAATGGCAACTGTACTGTTTTGCTCAATTGTAATAATTGCTTGATTTTTATTTTTTCTTACCTTTGGATGTAATAAAGTTTTTTACAGGCTCGTGTTCTTTTTTTCCTATTATTTTTCGTTTAATTGTAATCATGGCTTGTTTAACCAAAATAATAAGCTGTACCATTGACTAATAATTTTACTAATTTCTAATTTTTTTTTTGATTTTGCCTGCAGACAATTGGGTGCATCTTATATGCTGTCAAACACGGTCAGTCACTTATGTGCTATGCGTGATACGCGCTTAGGCGATCATGTATCTTTCGATACATGACCAGTGAAGCAGATTTTTTTTTCCCGCGGTAGGTTGCCAAATTGACATCTAAGACTATAGAACCCGGTCTGTCCTGCTATTTACCCGTAGATGATTTATCTATTTCTTTTTTAAATTATGACCTAACAAAATATGATCTTATTCATCGATTAGCTTTTTTCGTAAACTTTTATGATTCTCTTATCGAATACAGTAAAAAAAGGTGTATATTTTGTCTTCAATATATCTAATATAACAAATACCAAATCCAAGTCGTTGATTTTATTTTCTGCCCTGATAACCCTCACCCTATTCTCATAATCAATACATAATAATAAAATGATGAAAAATTATAAAAAATAATAAAATATCTGTCTATATTTCTTAGATGAGGTATTGTAATTATTATACTATTTACATCGTTCGGGATGTTGTTCTCATCTTTGTTGCCATATTCACGACGTTTCGATCGTTGGACGCTCCGGTCTTCTTCAGCTGATTGGAATTTCGAACTGAGCCCTTTATTTCGTTTCACCTCCACGTACCAATCCACCTTACATATTTATAAGTCTACTATTCGTCTATGCTTCGAATATTCCGTTCCTCCTGCTATATATTTAAAAATTCTTGATAAAACCCAAAGAACTCGCAGACTCGCTGTGTCTTTTCTATAAATACTTTCATGGCAACCGTTTGGATGAGTTCTTCGCTATGGTACCTAGATTTTAAGAATTTAAGCGCAGTACTAGATTGGTAACTAGGTCAGTTTTTTCTCGCACTGATCGCTTGTGGAACTCTCTGCCGACTTTGTGCTTTCCAGCCAACTTTGATCTTCAAAATATTAAATGCAATCGTTATCTACTGTCTTCTTGATTACTCTTCTTTTATTGTTCTTACGCCTTAATATTTCTCTGTTGTCTTATTCTTTCACACTCAGTAACCTCTTGCGTCTTAGTGGCACTACTTCCTTGCTTGGGGTGAAATGATTAAAAATAAACAAAATTATAAAACCTTTACATCGTTACGTTTAGTTGTGCTCATTTAGCAGAAAAAAAAAACTTTTATTTGGTTACAACTTTAGCAATATTTTGATCATTTATTTTTTCGTTGTGATCATATTCGGGATGTTTCATTAAGTGTTCATTTTCTACAAGAGCACTATTTATTTGAATGAATCATTTTGTTCTCTGTACAGAGCTCCTAGCAAAGAACGCATCCTATACAAGGAATAAGTTTCGCCTTTGCTACACACAGTGGTCGTCCATTTCGCTGAACCCAGGATCCCTTTTATTCTATACCCTTTTAAGTATCTACTTTTTACCCTGCACCACAGTTTGTTTCTGATATTTCACACGGAACAAAAATTCGGTAGATTTTTGGTAGTGTATCAACGCCTTGGAGAACGGCTCGCTACTTAAGATTTCAGTACAATGGGTTGGTAAAAACTCTGTGGAACTTTCAGTCAAATCAAAATCAAGTATAAAGTATATACAAACAGATCCGAAGAACTCTGGAACCGATATAGAATTTTCAACGATTTGTACTCCACTGGACAAAGAAAGATTTCATGGGCGTTTTGTACCAAAACTTCTACTATTGAAGAAAACACACACAAACAAACAAAAAACTATTTTTGTAATCGGTAAAATGTTTTCAGTTCAGCCAAATGATTGCTGAAACAAAAGTATATAGTTATACGAAACAGAAATTAAATTTTCAGGACATAATTAGCAACGTGGGGCACCTCGCCGTGGTTAGCAAGCTTGACTTGCTAGAACAATTAGGATTTAGTAGTGAGTTCGAAACTCATTGAATTCCCCACACTTCCACCTTTGTGACACATCTAAGTTACACTTAAAAAATTACCATAACTAGCAGCGTTAGGTTTGTAGAGAAAAAGAACAGATCGCATGATATAAAAATAGCATCTGAACAATGAATGATGACGTTGGAAACATCATGGCGTCAGACACAGCAAATTAACGATAATCTCACCAGGTTAAGTCGGGAAATGGATTCGCTAAAATATCAATCCCTTCTTTAAAATTTAAATATCGAGTGTTTTTTTTAGGTTAGTGCAAAAATAATGTCGTTTTCTCACATAGTAAGATATGTGAGAAAACAACATTATTTTTGCACCAACCTAATAACAGCGGACGGAAAATACAACACTGAAATCCAAAGGCGAATTGGGGCAGCGAAATATGCTTTACAAAAGCTAAGAAAAGTATAAAGAAACAAGATTTCGTTAAAAAAAAAAAAAAACAATTCTGAACTGTTATGTAATATCAATTTTCCTATATATCAGTGAATGAGGGACAATCTCGCCATAGATAAAGAAGAGACAGTGTCCAACCAATTTTTGTATTCGTGTCCTCTCCTACGTCCAGCTTTAACGGCGCCTTGCATGATGGTCTTGCATAGGCTGTCGTGCCTTGTAATGTGTTCAAACCACGCCATTTTTCTTCGTTTGAAAGTCGCCGGAAGAGGTTCCCGAAAAACATATAAAAAGGCCCTTTTAGCAATCGTTAAAAAGTTTTCAGATCAGTCGAATGATTATTGAAACAGAAGTATTTCGTCAGACCAAACAAAAATTGATCTTTCAGAACATAATCAACATCGTTATGTTTGGAGAAGAAAAAAAAAAAAGACTCCATCACACGATGTAAAAATAATATCCCGGCGGTGAATCATAGTGTTGGACCCATCATTTGTTTAAGCACAGCAGGTAACAAGAAACTAACCAGGATTGAGGTAGAAAATTGACTAAAATATCAGTTCTTTCTTTTGATAAATCATAGTTTGCCATCTGTTATGCAGCTTAGATGTGGTAAGCGATTCACCTTCAGAGAAAACTATGAACAAAATCATACTTCGAAGAACACGTCAGAATGTTTTAAAATAATAAAGTTAGGCTAACGGAATGGCTTTCTTACTCGTACAACCTAAATCCATTTTTTGGCAAAAATTAAAAATTGCTGCTAATGGCATTGAAATCTATTAGCAACCTGGTCGCTCCTACTTACTAATGAGTAAGTAACGAGATTCTCATATAGAGATAATGCAAGGCACCAAACTCATAAATACGTAAGCTGTTTATAACGGATTCTCCCACCTTCTTTTTCTATGTGGCGTGACCCTTCAGAACTTCAGAGACCATGACTCTCCACTATTTCTTTTGTAGTTCTTATTTTTTTCTTTTTAATATATCTCCCAAACCCTGGTCCGCCAGGTTGGCTGTGCGTTGCTTCCCTCTGTTTCTCTTACGTTCAATCTACCCTGTGAGTATCAAATTTACGTGCTCGGGATATTTCAACTATCTCTTCCTAACATAGAGAATAAATGTCCTTTTTTATTTCCAGCGTCTCTAGTGCTTCGTTATTGCTTACATGTCGATCAATGGCATTCTCGTCATCCTTTTGTAGAACCATATTTCTGTTGCTCCAAGTCTCTTTTTCAGTAGTTAAAAAATGATTCCATCAAATGTAGGGGATCATCCTTCTTCCAACGTCGAGATGGACTGGCGCTACAGAATCACAAACAATGAACTGTACCAAATTTGAGGATTTTCAACAAAAGTAATAGCTAAAATAAATAGCACGTTTAACTCGAAGATAAAATAATGACTTACTAAAGATCAAGGAAAAGGTTAGGAAGGAAAATCCCATCAATGCTGGAAAGAGCAATAAAAATTGTTGAACTTTATAAACGTATTTGCGTGAAAAATTGTTTTAATAGAAAGATTTTATATATTTCAACTGGCAGTCAATAAATGCTGATTGTTTCCTTATAAGGAAACATTTAATATTATCATTACCTGTCCATTAAAGTTGCCTAAAGAATTAGAACATCTAAAACTCATTCTGCTTTTATAGTTATAAAACTGTGTCACGGCTTAATATATGAACTGGCGCTACAGAATCACAAGCAAAGAACTGCACCAAATAACAGAAGCTATATGACTTAAAGAATTCCAGCAGCAACAAAATGGATAACACATATAAGTTAAGAAAAGAATGACAACAATAATTACCGTAGCACACTAGTTCAGAAGAAAACCTCCATCGATACTGGAAAGAGCATTAACAATTACTGGACTTGAGATGGCCATTTTCATGAAAAAAATGTTTTCATTATGAGATTTTATAAATTTCATTCAATAGTATCACAGTTCAATGAATGTTGAATATTTCCTTATTAGGAAAGGGTTAATATTACCATGTTAATTAGCATTACAACTGAATCTGAATGACTTAGAATTATTCGGCATTAACGGATTTTCGGAAACAGGAAAACAGATGCTGAAGGCTTATTAATGGCTACAGAAAATGACAGAACTTTCAGGTAAGAATTAGTTGAGGGGATCGAATACTTATGCAAAAGTTATTAGGAAAGACGAATGATAATTATTAAAAACCGAATAATTAATATGAATTATGTTTATTATCAGTTCACGATTTAAACCATTATATTAGAACTAAACAGACTGAATACTTGTGCATATGTTATTAAGAAAGATGACTGATAATAATTAAAAACCGAATAATTAATATGAATTATGTGTATTATCAGGTCCCGACTTAAACCAGTATATTAGAAGTAAACAGATCATTTTTTAAACGAGAAAAACGAGAACGAGAAGAATATAGAGAAACAATCTGCAGGTGGAATAGTTTTACATACAACTCAGCAGATAGACTCCTTTTCGCTTTCCTGACGTAAAGTGGAAAGATTATATTGAATCAATTGCTAGATCTCCTGCTAGGAAAAACTGTTCACTGAGTCGTGCCAGACAAATTTTCTTGCCAGAACCTGTCTGACACATTTAGAAGTCTACCTTTCTACCATTGAATATTGTTGCCACATTTGTTTTGGTGCTTCTGTTATGTATTAAAAAATATCTTAATAAAATGCAAAGAAGAATCTGCAATGTTACCGGTACCGGCCCGGCATCTCGGCTTCAGTCACACTTCCACCTCCATAACATAGCTTCTCTACGTTTTTCCATAAATATTTTCATGGTAATTGTTTTGATGAGATTTCCTCTTTCGAATTTAAACGCAGTACTAGATTGGCGGGTAAGTCTCATCATTTTACAGTTTGTATCAGTATAATATGCTAATAGTTTTTTTCTCTTGTACTTCTCGCATGTGGAACGCTCTTTTTCAAATTCTTAATTTCCAATCAACTTTAATATTCAAAAATTTAAATACAATCACCATCTTCTCTTCTTTTAGTGCTCTTTTGTCCTTAATCATTTTTTTTTCTCAGATTCATTTATGCTCAGTAATTCCTTGCGTCTTAGTGGCTTTATCACCTTGCTTTTAGTGAAATAATTAAGAAAAAACTGTATATATAGATCATTGCATATACCTTCAAGTACTTTAGAACTGAACCCTTCCTATAATGGTTACCCGGATCGGTTAGCACTTTAAGAAAACCGGTAGACAAAACAAGCCAAAGGTCATGTCCATAGCAACAAAGATGAAGAAATGATAATGATGATAGTTAATGATAACTCCAGAGATTCAGGCAGAAACTATGACAATGTTTTATTTCGGAATTTTCGACAATTCAGAACACCCAAGTGTATGTCAATCTAAACATTTTCACACAACTGGGGAAAACAGACGTAATTGTCTTAACGATAAGCTGGTCATTGAAGGTGATAAATCTCCGAATTTTATACGAGTCAGGTCAATGATTGCATTAGCCAGGACAGTGTGATGAAGACAAATCTAGGATTGTAAATAATCATAAACTTAGCTAATATTCATCTCAGACATTTCATGTCCCCTGATAATGTCTACTTTGCGAATTTCAGACTATTATCAGATTATGGGTCCTACTTGATAATTTAGCTTAATGTCTAGAATAAAAGCTAGGGTTTTCAAATGCAATTACTTTTTAAAGTCAGACAAAGGCCAATACAAGTGGACCAGAACAAGCTTTTTATCTATTTGTCTTTTCTTTTACGTAGCAAATGTAGGTAGGTATGTAGATCGATCTTGCAACAGATCTATCTTAATCTCTTCTTAGCAATATTTGATTTTCTGTATTTGCCCATATCTCCGATATTATTAGGTTGGTGCAAAAATAATGACGTAATAATGTCGTTTTTTGACGTTAAAAAATACGTCGAAAACGACATTATAACGTCATTATTTTTGCACCAACCTAATACTTAATATTTTCCATCATTATATCGAATCGGTGATTTAGTGCCTTTCTTATTCTATGTTTATTCAGATAATTTAATTTGTTTTGAGCTGTACCAGAAACGATGTACTTCAGAATACATACACACGCATATGCATATATGTATATATATATATATATATATATATATATATATATATATATATATGTGTGTGTGTGTGTGTGTGTGTGTGTGTGTGTGTGTGAAAATATTGTAGAAAATAGGAAAGAAACTGGTTTGGTAAATAATCCAAAGTTCCTTAGTATTTTTGTTATTATTTTTCAAAAATAGTGCTCGATACGAAAGTAGAGCATAAGTATAATTATTTATTTAAAAATATGATTCCAACTCGCTACATAAGACGTTTCATGTTTCAAAACAAGAGCCGAAAACTTCAAAATAATATTTGAATTAACTTGAGTTAAAGTAGGCTCTGTTCCATCTTCAAGCGAAATTTTTGGGAATGACTTATTTCTGAAATTTACGAGTTTTAATAGTACAGTCAGAATTGAAATCAAAAATTTCCATGGTAACATCAAGGGCGGATTGTTTAGAATAGGCAGGGGTGGGGTGTTAATAATTTGTATCAGTATAGAGTTACTTTCATAGATGCCGGGTCAGGGTAAGGTGGGGGTGGCTAAATTTACGACGGAGGAAGTTTTCGCATAGCCTGGCTTGAGCGTCTATGGAGATTTATTTATTTATTTTTATTTTATTCTTTTATTATATCTCTTTATGAAAGGGATTTGTGCATATAAAAAGGCCGTAACGTTTGTTATTTGACGACTTCATAAAGGGTTATCATTTTTTGTAGGGTGTTAAAACTATGTATTTGGGCTATGGATTTTAAAATTTATTTTATTGTATGCGTGTTTTTAGCTAGTTATTCAGAGCATAAGTTCGGTTGTGTCGGCAGAAAACCGTTAATTCTTGCCTGTTGTTTAATAGGTTTTTATTGTTTAGAAGCTTAATAATGTGTAGTTTCTCATGGAGGCACAAAGGGCATGGGTCATCCCAAGTTTTGCAAGTTCTAGTCCTGTTAATGATTTTCCATTTTACTTTAGGTGTCCTATTTTTTTCTTTCAGGTGCCAAAAATATTTAGATAGAGAGGTCTGATGTCTTAAGTTTATGTTGTTGAAGGAGCATTTATGCTGCCTCCCTCTGGTTTTAAAGGCATTTTTCGTGGACCCAATGTATATCATTATTGTTAGGGTTCCTTTAACTCAAGCTAATTCAAATATTATTTTGAAGTTTTCGGCTCTTGTTTTGAAACATGAGACCTCTTATGTAGCGACTTGGAATCATATTTTTAAATAAATAATTATATATATATATATATATATATATATATATATATATATATATATATTATAAGCCAAATGTTTTGCCGTCCTGGGTATGACAATAAACTAGATCCAATAAGCAAGGCCTGTGATCAGAACGGTTTGATGAACGTGGAACCAACTCTTAACTGTTGGTATTCCCAGGTTCAAACTGACCCGGGGTGGTAGTACCTGTTAGGGTCCCAGGTATAGGCAAATAGCTAACGCCTAAACTGGAGTCAAATCACTATGAATGTATAAAAATAGGTTTTAATACCAGTAATACCTTTTTGGGAAAAATTATTACCAACAATATATTATTACCAGCAGTGTATTTTTAGGAAAAAATATTACTAGCAATATATTTTCGGAAAAATATTACCAACAATACTTTTTAAAAAACAAAAATATTACTATCAATAAAAAATCTTGTCGGCATTAAATAACCCATTGATGTGGATATGCCGTAAAATAAACCAAACTATGCCAAATGTCTTGGACTACCCTTTCGATTTTTAAGAATTTCCTAAAAATTGAAGGTTGCATGAATTTTTCAAAAGTAATTTACTTGCTCACTTCAGACCAGAGTTTGTTTCTCTTCCTGGAGAGTTTTCTCAGATATTCAATAATAATAACGAAATTAATCCATTACTCCATTGTATTTTATTTTATCTAGTCTAATTTTCTGGTCAATGATAATCTTAGGATTGGTGGTTAGGTTTTAGGTGTCCTCTGCTCTAACAAATCGGGCGCCATCCCATGATTGGTTAAATAATTTCCGCATCCTAGCTAAATAGAAGTTAATTAAACCAAAGAAGGTATGAAACTTCCTAATTATTAAATCCAGAGGTTCGACTGTATTATATATATATATATATGCATTAACACATGTCTCATTGAAAAATTTACACAAGTTTTGTCTATTTATTTTCAATAGGATCCTCTAATATTCATGGACAGGATTCTTAACCTTATGAAAGAAAGATACAAAATTACCCTATTTATACATATTCAGTTACTCTGTGTACTTTCGACATTCGGGCATTGTGGCTGTTCCATGGTAAACGCAATCGTCAGGCCACATTTTTGCGGGGTTTTTTCTCGACTAATTTTATATACGTGTCAGTAATGCATTGTGGGTATTCTATAGCATTGGGGGTAGTCTATTCTAACGGTTATTTTGCCGGGATGGTTTGTTAATTTGTTTATTATTTCCTTTATTTATTTATTTGGATTCATTTATTTTACTTGCTTTTGATTATTTAATTTTTATTTTATTTATTCTTTTCAGGTTTCGATTTTTCAGTAACATAGCAAAAATTGTTTTCGTGTCTGCATTTTGAGATGAGTTCTGATGAGTTCTGACCGTTTATTTAGTTGTCTGTTCTGGTCAGAGAAGGTAGCTAAATTTACTCCAAGCAGAGGTTTTGGATTGATTATTGTAGGCTGACGTTCTTTTCCTTATTTGTACTTTTAATTTCCCAGATATACTTGCAAAGCTTTGTGCTGTAATTAATATTTGTGAAAGATGTTTTGTGTGCGTAGTTTCTTTATTTCCAGGGTCCTTCAGTTATTCGTATGCATATTTTTTCTTCGTTATCTGATGATTTTACCGTGACTTATTATATTACATTGTTTTATAAGGAATCGCCGTTTAAGGAACATTCTTTTTTTATTCTGCAGTTACACGTAAATTTAATTTGGTCATGGAGTTTGTAGATAGTTTTCCTGTTGTATTTTATTATTAATTGTGTCATGTTCTCGGTGCAGCTGTAGCTGATTTTTACTGCGTTTTTGTTGAATATTTTAGGGCTGTTTCATAGTCTTTCTTAGCTTCGTTGAATATGCGGCTAATTGATTTTGGTGTCTGCTTGACTATACATGGCCGGTTATTGGAAGATGTGTGTATATACATTGGTCTATCATTGGGTTGTATGTATTGTTTATATGTACCTTTTCTACTTCGTTCAGGTTAGTTTTTTTGTAAATCTTTATTATTGCTTTTCTAGTTTTGTCTGTTTTGTTTGCTTTAGTTTCCTAAGATTATGAGACTGTCGTCTTTGTAAAGCTCTGTATCATTTTTATCTATTATTTTTCTTATTTAGTGTAGTAAATATTCACCTATGAGTTCGTAGGTCCTAGCACCGTCAAAGCTTTCCATTGTAGTATCAAAGATCCCTTCTTTCTTTATCCATGCGTCTTCATTGTCGAAAAGTAGAGAATTACGGGAGTGTTTAATATTATTGAAGATGTGTGTATATACAGTGGTTTATACAATTAAACAGGGTTCCCTTTGCTGATGACGATGTAAAACAAGCATAAAAAATATCAATAAATTCATCTCTGCTTTACATTGGCATAAACCTTATTAGGTGTTAATTTTCTTTTTATTCTTTTACTTAGCTAACATACGTACAGAAATGCGTTCTATTTGTATGTGTTGCACTGAGTATATTTTATCTTCTTTTTATTTAAAGTCTACCGTCAAAAATAAGTTTAATATAAATACACTATAGCTGTTCGGCTTGGTGGCTAAGATAGTTGCAATTTTCCCATTCGTCTCGGGAGAGGAAGAGATTTTAAGTGATGATCTTGGAATTTCGCAGCTCTTCATATTTTGAAGTTTGGTACAACAGAATCTTCCTGTTTCTCATTCCTTACCATTTGAATTAAATAAACTGAACGAAGAGTGTTCCTCTTAATTGCTGTGGTAGCACCTGTAAGGGTCCAAGCTATGGAAAAATAGTGAACCCCTTATCAAATGAGGTCAAGACATGAAAATATAAAAATAGAGGAGTAAAAATTACCAGTAATACATTTATGGAAAATGAAATTGATGAATAAAATAATATTTCGTTTTTAAATGACCCATGAGTTGATAGGCTCTTAAAATCGATTTTTTTTATGGAGAAATCTTGTCTAAAGATGGTAGCTGCAACTCGAAAATTCGCACACGTATTTCCGCAGCTATAGCAGTGATGGCCATATTGGCATAAATATATAGGAGGAGCAAAATCAGCTTTCGACCAAAGTACAGATTGTACAAATGGCTGGTAGTTACCATTCTCCTATATCGATGTGAAACGTTGACACTGTTGGCAGAAACAGAGAGAAGGATTCAATCGTTTGAGAAAAAATGCACGAAAAAACTCCTTGGCATTTTCTGTTGGGAACAAAACACCAATGAGTTTGTGTAGAAAGGGTTTGAAAGTTTTGTGGCGTGAAAAGGTGACAGAAAAGTATTGAAAGTTTTGTGGTTTGGACACATTATAAGGCACGACATCCTGTGCAAGAACATCATGCAAGTCACCATTAAAGGTGGACGTAGGATAGGACGCCAACACAAAACCTGGTTGGACAAGGTCAAACAATGGACAAGTATGACTGTATCAGAATTGATGATGACTGCTGTTGATAGATCGTTGTGAAAAGGGTGTGGCTTCTGCATTCGGATCCGCCTTACGATTAAAAATATCAAGGGGATGATGATGATGATAATAATGATGATGACGCCGTTAAACAAACCAAATCAAACCAAACGAAGAATGTTCTCAACAAACCACCTTAATTCAATATGTTTTTTACCACACGACGCACATATGTGTCTTGTCGCATGCTGTTGATTGTCTCTGACGCACGTCTGAGTTCATTCCGTGTGAGATACTTGACATTAACACCCACCACTACCACCACCAGAAAAAACAAACCGTTATCGAGCGTTACATTGTAGCCTTGATTATAGTTTAATCATTTGTATTGAGCAAAATAAAAGATGAATAATCTTACTTAGAAATATATATTTATAATGCTAACAAAAGAAGGAGTGTGGTACTATGTCAATTGGATGTGCGGGTGGAATTCAGATTTTCAGCGCGGAAGAAAGAAATCGACAAGCCAAGTTTGAATTCCGTCTGAGTTTGTTGAATTCATAAATACCCTTGTAAGAGGTATGGCCCCCATCTCTTTTTACCCAACCCCACCAGCTATGCGATAAATAGCAGGGCAGACGGAGTTCTCTAGCTGTGGTTGGCAACGAATCTAGGAAAAGAACAACACTGAATTCAAACTCGTATTCAGCCCTGGCAAGGTGCATATTGTACTGAGAGTGAAAAGATTGTACAATTTATAATTAACTTCGGGGCAGAATTAGGAAGGGAGGGAGGGAGCAAGGCAGGAACTACGTTAACACCTGATCTTAATAAATCAACAGAAGACAAAGCTTAATTTTAAAAAGAAGACTGTCTTGTAAACCAAGGTTATGAAATATCGACTCGTCATCGACTACGGCCATTTTTTACTCCAATTTAGTCTTCTCCGACTAATACTTAAGTGACTCAAGAGATTTGCATTTCGATCCGCAAATGGTGCATGTAAGGTTACTCCTAGAAACATACTCACTTGGATGTCTGCTCTTGATATATCGAGTGGTCCACTTGATGATTTACAAACCTTGTTTCAGAATGTTTCATGGCAATCCTTTGCTGAACATTGCATTTGTACGCAGTGTTGTGGTGTGCGTAACGCCGGCTTTGACTGATAATACCAGCCCTAGATAAGTCTGCACTCAGATCTCGCAGCTAAATATCCCCTTAATTGAAACAGTCCCTTTCCCTTTCAGGATGTTTGATATACGAATGACAAATTCGTCTCCTTGCAAAATACCAACGACATTCCGTCAATGGTCTGTCTTCTTTGCAGATCGTTCCCAGATGTTTAAATCTGTGCTTTCTTAAGGGAATCTTTTAAAAAGTCTTCATAACATTTATGAGATTTGCAAGCACTTGTCCCTCACAAGTTCCCTGTAGTGATTTATTCCTTGTTCCCTGTTTAGGATTGGGTTTCCAGTTGCTTTTTCTTTCTCTTTCATGTTCAGTAGCCCATTCCTTTTTAGTGATAGCGTCGCCTTACTTGAAATGAATTGATTGTTTTAAAAATGGACACTGATGTCAACACCACGCGGCGACAGTCTATTTCATACGTGAGCGCAATCTTCAGGTCATGTGTGTTGTGTTTTGGCTCGATTATATATATATAACCATTATATATTACCGTTATCGCAGACCCAATAACATTTAGTCTAATACAATTACTATTCATAACGCACCATCGACCTTATTTTTACTAATATAGGGAACATGCACTGACAATTCAATCCTGGGTATAACGATAGACTACATCCAGCAGCATGACTTCTGATCAGGTGATTAAAGGCTTTGAGGTGCGGTGAACCACCTCTTAATTGTTACCTGGTTCGCTCTGAATCAGAATGGTAGCACCTGTTAAGATCCCTACTATGGGCAAAATAGTGAACTCCCAAACAAAAGAAAATACTATGAAAGTATAAAAATACATTTTTATAAAAACAAATTGCCAACAAAACATATTTATAGTAAAATCATCAAGAATACATATTTACCGTAAAATTACCAAAATACATTTTATTTATAGTATAAATGCGTTCAAAATATTTAGATTTCAGCATTATATAACCCATAAAGGTGTTGATATGCCACTAAACAAATTCCATCAAACAACCAACATGAAAGAACTCTTTCATGACATTTATACATATAATATCCTACAACTTCTTAAAAAAATCAAATGTATATAAAAAATATAACTTCAACAAAACTACAACATAAAACACACATATCACCGCCTCTAATAATTATGTCCACACAAATATGCATATGCACAAAAGCAAAAAGAGTAGTCTACCATGTATTCAATTGTGAAAGCAGAATAACATATATCATACTTTTATTACTTCAAAGCTCCCAAGAAAATTAAATTTTGCCATTAAATGACCCATAAGGAGTTGATGAGCCATTAAACAAATCAAAAACACTGACAGTTATCTTCGAGGCAGACTAAGTACACTAACCGTTTGCGTTTATGCTTTACGATCATGGAGTTAATGCTCGATTTTCCCGCCTGCTGAAGTATCTCAGTTTCTGGTGTGAACAAAAAAAAGGTCCATGAGATTTTCCTAACCAATCGGAGACATGGTTTCAGCCGGTGCAATAATCAAGTGTTCGGACGCAGAAACTTCCTTAATTGAAATGGTTAGTACAAGAAAACCTCCTTAGCACCAGACCTCAAACCAGAAGTAACTCTATAAATAATTCTATAAATTACTTTATAAATACCTTAAGTCAGACGCCATGATATTACTATAATTAAGTTCAAGCTAATTTGCACGTTTTTTTTTTTTTATGAAGTTCACTGTCACGATGAGTGCAATTTAGCATCGGCTTTTTAAAATAGCGACCACCAAATAAAGTGCGTCATTTGTCAAAATGTGTGCACGTCAAATATAACTTTGACCAGTTCAGACAAAAGTAAACTAGTTGGATAGTGTACTTAATGACCTTTGCCCTCAGTACAGTCATTAAAATTGTCTGCATTACAACTGTAACACTTTTTACAATTGTAAAACTTTCTTTGTGAGGTTTTACAATTGGTTTGATGTTTACAGCGGCAAAATGATAAATATAGTCAAACAGTTTTCCGTGTTAAGTTCATAGGCATTAGAAGGAAATTCAGTTTAAACTTTTATATATATATATATATATATATATATATATATATATATATATATATATATATATATATATATATATAGTGCAGGTAATCAATCGTTGATATATAATCCGATTGGATACTAGTAATATTAATTATTAAAACTGATGAGAGCTCGGTGTGTTTATTATAACAGAGCATATGTATTTTTTACAGCAAAAAACCAAATGAGGTAATTATAAATATAATAAATACTTAGAGTTGTCATCAGTTTTAATAATTAATATTACTAGTATCCAATCGGATTATATACCAACGATCGATTACCTGTACTATATATATATACATACATATATATGTATATATATATATATATAAAACTGCTTAATCCCTCGTCTTTAAGTGATTCCAAAATGGCTGACCACATCTTCATAAGTAAGCTTTATATTTTCTTAACTCTTGAAATCACTACCATATTATCTTTATCCTCCGGTTGTAATTTTCCTTCCTCTTTGAATTTTCTAATTTTATTATTATTATTAGTATTATTACTAGTGTTATTAAAATACAATGCGACATCAACGTATCATGCAGAACATTTTATGACAAACGACTGTCATATTGACAAGAATCTTAAGGTGCACAAAATGAGAAAAGTTATTTATTACTGTATACAATATACAATAATTGCGGCACATGGCGAAAATGGGAAGTGGGGAGAGGCTAATCTTCACTAACTATTCTATTACTAGTTAATCACGATCATGACCCATTCATCCAATACAATTGCTCCATTTACCACACTAACCCATTCATCACCGTTCAATCTTACATATACCACAATACGACATACTCACCGGGGAAACCTACAAAAATCCCCCATGAAAAAAATATTAAGAATCTACCGAGCTTTTGACCCTTAAAACGCATGAGGATGGTTATGTATATAAATTACTAACTTCCCGAGAATGAACAGAATGACAGGAGAGTTCCATAAGAATTATTACTAAGCTGTTTGGTTAATTCCTCATCAACTAACGAAAAATTCCAAGATAAGCAAGATCACCATCATATTAAGCCCGTTTCGGTTGTATGCCTTCACGCGAGCGAGCGACGTTTCATTCGGTTTGACACCTTCATTATCAGTACAACCGTTTTTTCGTTACAACAAAGCAACGTTTGTATAAAGTCTTATAATTTTTTGTAGATTTTTATAAATGAAAATTTAAAACATATATACCTGGAAGAAGACAGACATACATTCGAAAAATTGTTTAACATTGTCAAACAGTGTTTTTTGGGGGGTTTCTTTTTATTTATTTTTCTTAAATCGCGTTCTTCTCTTAATTATTAGGTTGGTGCAAAAATAATTTCGTTTTCTCACATAGTAACATATGTTAGAAAACGAAATTATTTTTGCACCAACCTAATATTATTATTATTATTATTATTATTATTATTATTATTATTATTATTTCCTTTGACTTCTGGTCTGTAGGATTACCTAAAATTAGAAATGGCATCATGATATTTTCCACTAAACAATAAAATATGTGTGTGTGTTCAATTTATATTATATCGAATCATTCATACAAAAAGTAAATTAGCAAAGTTAATTATATAAAGTGTCGAAATCCCTTCGCTAACAAAATTCGAAAGGTGCATTCACCTACCACTCTCTAATTTACTAATTTACTTTTTGTATGAAGGATTCATTGTAATATAAATTGAACTGCACCTCATATTTAATCTAAAAGAACTGACCCGACGTGCAAATTTTCGGGATAACAACTGAGACATTACTCTATTTATGAAACTATTTAGTTCATGCCACACTGACTGATATACATACATATATATATATATATATCTATACATATATATATATATATATATATATATATATATATATATATATATATATATATATATATATATATATATATACATACATACATACATAATATATATATATATATATATATATATAAAGAAATATAGTTTTAAGGTGTGCTATATTTATGGAATAAAGTGCTCAATATCAGAGATAGAGCGTGTGTAAATATAAAAGTGAACATAGAAGTCAACACTTAGAGGCGACAGTCTGTTTCATGCTATATGCAATCGTCAGGCCTGACGATTGCATATAGCATGAAACAGACTGTCGCCTCTAAGTGTTGACTTCTATGTTCACTTTTATATTTATATATATATATATATATATATATATATATATATATATATATATATATATATATATATATATATATATGATTAAAATGAGACAAGAGGACAAAAATTCTTAGCCGACACGTTTCCTCCTCTAAGTGACATTATCAAGGCAATGTTCGTCCCACATAGGACGAAACGCGTTGGCTGAGAATGGTCTTTTCTCTTTTTATTCATTTTGTTCCTCTACAGATCCGCCTATCTGAAAATAATTCACACACACACACACACAAACGCGCGCTGCAAAATTGTCCAAATCGTGTTGCAGCATAATTATCAATTTCACAAAATGTTTATTATCTAAAAATGACTAAACTAATTGAGTTTCTTTTTTCCCAGATTTTCAGATAATTGATGTCATTTGTCTCAAGGAACACTGAAAATGTCTTTGAATTATTTAGCTAGAAAGAGAACAGGTTAAACTCGTTTTGTATCCGCCCCACTGTCTTCTCAACTGAGCAATGATGAGATGAAAAAGATCATTCAGACCTTCAGTAATGGTACCAACATCTTCAAAGTCCATTCAAGAACCATCAAGAAAACGGTAAATAAATTTTAAAAAGAGGGAACAGTAAAGAGGAAACTGGATCAGGACGTCACAACAGGAAGAGGGATCATCCGTTCAACTTAGGGCTAAATAGATCAATTAGAAAAGATCCAACTCAATCCATAAGATGCTTGGTACATGAGAGAGGCGTGTCATCTACGACAGTCCAAAGACTTGCAAATGAAACCGTACGTGAAACGTATGAGGTTACTTGTTACTCCAGGACAGAAAGTTAGAAGTTTAGAGAGTGTGAAGATTATTTTGGATAAGTTAGAAAATTATGGTGGAATATATATTTGAACTTTATTTCAATACTTCATGAGCTTCCGATCCTTAGCTATGATTAATTAATCATGACCTTATCAATTTTGTTTATAATCGATTTCATCACGATTCCTCTGTTAAGCTTGGAGAGTAATCCTACATTCTTATTGCTCAAAGTAAAGTCCAGTATAGTTATAAAAACCTCGGAGAATTCCAGTAAGATGTCTTTAATCATTTCTAACATACAATGGTTCAAAGTTTAATGTAACAATTGGACAATTTTGCTGTTATATGATTTGGACAATTTTGTTCCATATAACAGTGGTTCGCGGGAAGAAACTACTATATGGAATACGGGATGTGGGATGTGGGTGAATGTGAGGACAGAGCAGCTCCTCCCCAAATATGGCAACAGTACTCAATTTTCGGACTGATCTGGCTCATATAAAGGTAGAGTATACCAGGAGGAGTTAATTACTTACTGGAGCGGTACAGGGAGCCGATTATTTCACCTGCTCTTTAACGATGGATCGCATGTACGAGATCTATTTGAAGTCAAATGTGAGTTTAAGGCCCAATAGTTTATCAAGACACTGTGCCTTCCGGAGTGGTCATCCGTTCATAGTGAATGGCGGGAGTTCAAGGTCCAATGGGCGATTTAGAAATACAAAGAGTTAAATAAGAATAATTCATTTTGATCAAAAGTTGACTGGATTTTTATCCGTAGAACGGGTTGATAAAAACACAAAGAGTAAAACAATCTGGGCAGATTAAAAGAAGTCTGCGCATTGTAGATCGGATTACAGGAGTTGCAGATGTGTTTCAGTATCTTGGAAGACAGCCCAATCTCGTAATGTGTACACTTGAAATTACTGACAATCAAACACTTGCAACATGAATTCGGTGATGTTGAAACTACTTCTACAACTTTCAGTTTCACTTTCACTTTCACATTGACTTCCACATCGCAAGACAAGAACTCAGGTGTCACTGCTTTCATAGCCACGGCTGCTGCTAACTTTACCTTCTTCTAGCCTTAAGGCGACGATATTGTCCCTTTCAATTGCTACAGTTAAAAGAATCACGCCATGATTAGATTTTTCTCGCTCGTATTAAGAAACCTATCCTAAAGGGAAGCTTATCAAACTCGTTTCAAAATGTTTGTGACTTCTATCCTCGTTGGGTTCTCCACTATATTGAGCGTTATTTATACTATCGTTCAGCCAATATAATATGTACAATAAAATAAAAAAATATATATAGTTTGCTGGTACCGTAAAAAATTAACAGGCAAGGTCTCATCATTTTTAATGTTGAAACGTCTAGATGTAACGGTAAGTTCTATACTGACAGTTTCTTTAATCATACTTCTTGCTTGTGGAACTCTCTTCTGGTTTTTTGATTCCCAGTCAACATTGATCTTCAGGAATTTAAATGCAATGTCAATCTTTATCTTCTATCTTCATCTTTCATAGTTCTCTCACCTTTTTTTTCTTTTTCTTATATTCTTTTTCTGATATTCTTTTACACTCAGTAACCGCATTGTGTCTTAGTTGCTTTATTGCCTTGGTTGAAATGAAATGTTGTTTTTACAAAAGTTTTCTTGATTATTTACCATAATGAGTACAGTTTTCTCCAAAAATTAATTCCTGACGTCTTCACGCCCGTAATAAATCACTTCCTTGTTCACGCTGTCTTCTGCATACTACTGGAAAATATTTCTGTTTTTGAACATTCTTAGTTAGTTTCTGGGGAATCTCCATTGTTCCATCGTTGATCTGAACCCGTCAGTGAAAAAAAAGCAAACAAGTCGTGGTGCTGAAGCCGTTAAACATCTGGCCTGGTTCTCCTGCTATATATTTAGAGATGCTGCAGAATCTGCAATATTATTGGTCCTGACCTGGCATCTCGACTTCTGTCACTTTCCCACCTCCGTAATATAACTTTCCCGTGTAATTTCTATAAATAATTTCGTGGTAATTGTTCTGATGAACTTGCCTTTAGACTTTATGAATTTAA
Source organism: Acanthosepion lycidas (assembly GCA_963932145.1). Classification (NCBI taxonomy): domain Eukaryota; kingdom Metazoa; phylum Mollusca; class Cephalopoda; order Sepiida; family Sepiidae; genus Acanthosepion; species Acanthosepion lycidas. The sequence goes on along the minus strand of OZ010583.1, from coordinate 111,107,020 downwards.
GCGCAGTACTAGATTGGCGGGAAGTCTCATCATTTTACAGTTAAAACGTCAAGATGTAATCATAAGTACTCGTATTTCTTTCATGTGGAACTCTCTTCCAGTTTCTTGCTTCCCAGTCTATATTGATCTTCAAAAATTTAAATGCAATGTCAATCGTTATCTTCTGTCTTCTTAATTCCTATTCTTTTATTGTTCTCTCCTTAATATTGTTTTTTTCTTATAATCTCTAACATTCAGTTACTCCTTGTGTCTTAGTGGCTTTATTGCCTTGCTTAGGGTGAAATTATTTTTAAAACATCAACATTTAAATAATTTTCTGGATGAGTATTTTGGGATTTCCATGTATAAAATTATTGTCGCATCCTAATAAAAGAATTCCGATTTTTTAATCATTAAAAGTAAAAATAACCAAAGCAAGTTAGCATAAAACCAAATAAATAAAAAATAAATATATTAGCAGTCTGGTCGAGCCTACTTAATAATGCTTTCGCTTATTTAAGCCGTGTATAATCTACTGTTATCCTGACTTTCCTGCATGACGCCAAACCCGTTCAGAAATATCCAAATTGTCAGCTGTATACAACCGCTTTCTAAGATCAATGATGAAAAATTGGTTTGAAGGCAAAGACTATCTTTCTTCGAACGTCGTGGACTGGCGCTACAGAATCACAAAGAACTGTACTAAATAGCAGAAACCACATCATTTGAGGACTATCAACAGTAGCAACAACTAAAATGGATAGCACATGTAACTCAAAGTGAAAATAATGACATAATCAAAATGTCAACAACGTTCTTCACGACTTCAAATAAAAGGTTAAGCTCGAAATCCCCATCAACTACTGGAAAGAGCGATAACAGCTACTGGACTAGAGAAAACTATTTTCCTGTAAAAATGTCTTCAGTGAAAGATTTTATAACATTCAAGCGACTGTGCTACTAGCTGCTCGGTCAATGACTATCAAATGTTTCCTTATAGGGAAACGTCTAATATTACCAATATTATTACCGCTTGTTCTTTAGGGTAGAATCGCTATTCGATTTTCCTTTGTCGATGGTACTTTCGTAATAATACCATTACAGTCGATAGGTTGCGCTGTGGTTTAAAGAATGAAACCATAATATTTTCTGCAAACCTTGGCTACGTTCCTGGTATTGAAAAAGATGACAATCCGTTCGCCATGACTTGGATGAATGTTTTGCATAAAATACCGAGAAATTAAACGATCGATTCTTAATTGATCTTTCTCTTATGTAGCTTCAAACTGATCTCCTCTCCCCACTTTCCTCTTTAATATGTTAATATAATCGGAATAATATTTATTAAAATTCTATCAAGTCTAGTCGCAGAAATATTCAAATTCAGATTAGTCCAGCTGAAAAAGTAAATCTTATTTTAACTTCGATACTCTAAATCAATGATTCTTAACGTGTAGAGGTGGGGCATGCCCCAACGGTGGGATATGGTAATATTTTGATTGGAGCATGCGTAGGATGTGCACCCTTCCGCTTATTATACCAATAGAATAAGGGGGCAATTTGAGAATGAGTCATTAACAGTGAATTGTTTTCTAGAGAGTTCAAATTTCATTTTTCATTATTATTTCATGATTAAAATGATCAAAGTATATTACAGAATAAACTTTCATTCAAATATTTTATAATTCTGCCATTCAGTTCTTAAGAAACCTATTGCCCTGAAAAATTGTTTTAAGTGAAAGATTTTATAACTTTCAACCGACAGTGGCACTGGCTGCTCGGTCAATAAATACCAAATGTTTCCTTATAAGGAAACGCCTAATGTTAACATTACCATTGCTATAACAAAGAAATATTTCATTATCTTAAATGGGCAAAGAGGTAAGGATTTGTAACCGATAAATATATAAAGGCATATAATTTTTTTGATGTAGGCGATCATGAAACTCCATATTCTCTCTTCCTTTCCCTGTCTGTGTATTCCTATGCCTATTCTTAAGAAATATACGGAAGTGGTTTCCTGTTGCTTTCTCCACGGTTTTCAATTCTTTGTACTACAAGAATCTTTGTCCTACCAATGCTAGAGTACCCAGGCTTCCCTTTTGTTTTACCTATAGCTTCATTGAGAAAGACATTAGTGCTTTATGAATACTAATGACCCGACTGGAATTTAAGAGTTTAATATTAGATCACAGATTGTTTTATACTTGAATATATATATATCATTTTGTTATATATGTGTCCGAGAACGAATTTTAGTCGGGGAAACTCGAAAGTTGCCTTAGGGGATTTGACCATTAATCAATTCAAAGCACTTGTGTTCTTATACCAAACTAAACATCATTGAATCAATATATATTCGTAATTGCTAAAAAGGATCTTTGCGGGGACAGTTTTTTACTTCTAAGTTTAAATTGTAAAAAGAAACGGAAAAGCAAACAGAAGAAGGGAGTAGAAAGAACCGAGAATAAAAAAGAAGGAGGGAAGGAAGGAAGGACAGAAAGGAAGGAAGGAAGGAAGGAAGGAAGGAAGGAAGGAAGGAAGGAAGGAGAAAAAATAAATTATAGAATGCATTTATGACTAATAAAATGACGAAAAGAACAAAAAGACTAAGAAAGGAAAATTAAAATTGAAACAAATAAATAAATAAATAAATAAATAAAGAAAGAAGGAAAGAAAGAAAGAAAAAAATTTACCAAAAGAAAGAAAATTAGGAAAAGGACAAAAAGGGTAAGAAAGGAAAATTGAATTGAAAGAAAGAAAAAAAAATTACTAATAGATACTAATTTAATTTGATTAATGACACAAATGTTTTGCCCTTATTAATGTTCGAACACCCTAAAACAACTTCCTCGTCACGCCGACGAGAAAGAAAGAAAGTATAAGAAAGAAAGATAAAATGTATGAGTGATGAAAAGAAAAGACATGAAGAAAGTAAGAAAGATGCTGAACAATGAAAGATAGAAAGAATTTGAAGAAGGAGAAAATAAAAAAAAGAACGGAAGATGCTGAAGAAAGTAAAAAAGGACAAAAGAAAGAATCTGAAAAAAAAGAAGAAAAAAAAAGTATTTCAAAATGAAAGAAGGAATCTGAATGACGAAGGAAAGAAAAAAAAAGAATTTGAAGAAGAAAGAAAGAGGATGATAGAGAATGAAAACAGGAAGTTTAAAAAACAAAGAAAGATGAAGGATTTACCGAAATTGTAAATAACAAATGTGAAACGGAAAAAATAATCGTAAGAAAATTGTCTTTATTTCTTCTTCATATCTTTCATCTTCTCCAAATCCAGTATGTGTATTGAGCTTCGACAACACAACAGCTGAAAACAGATGTATCAAAAACTGTTCCTCAAAAAAAAAAAAATCCATAATCAACTTTTCTTGTCGAAAATTATTTCTTTTTTGTCATTTTCCCTTGTTTTCCAAATGCGATTTTGTTTTTTCAACAACTTCGTTCAACCTGCATTTCCTTAAAATTTCTTCGAAACAAACTCTTGAAAAAACATATCTTTACTACCGTCTTGTTGCTGACATTTAAATAAAACATAAAATGAAAACAAAACAAAAAGAAGTCTGAAAAACAAACATGACATTTACATGTTTCGAACAAAGAGGGATATTCTGAGTTCAGTTACATGCAGACACATTACCAGCAATGAGGGCGACAAAGTCATCACAAATCTGAACAGTTCGGCTCTGAAAATCACTGCACACATGCCACTCTGTCAAATTCCTTCTGCTAATAAAATAACCTCTAGTTTTTTTTTCAAACTGGGAAGAAATATGTAAAGTGAATAGAACCCGCACAAGGTACCCCAGAGTTTTGACTAAAGTAAAGTGTGCATGTCGCGTGGCCCGTTAGGGTCGTAAAGGCAGTACATTTACATGGCCGCAATACGAAACGCAACCTTCTTCAGGCTGGTTTTGAAATCTGACTTTTCCTTCTCCTAGACTGTTTTCCGACTTACGGCAAGAGAGCCCAGTCTACCCTACTATTTAACGCATAACAGGGAGAAGATGGATTCATGCCTTTGCCAAGGACCTTAGCAGGAAGTGAATTGAACCGAGCGGCAAATGAACTTGCCATGACAAGTTCCTTTGTATATCTACATCCATTAATGCTATTGCCTCCTTAAACAGAATAAGAATATTAAATAATAATTCCAGTGTCACAGACCCTTTACAACTTTAGGGAGTTCAATCCTCACTTAGTGACCCACAATTGCGACTTTATGCCATACAAAGTAAGCTTAATGAATATCAACATAACTGGTATCAGAAAGCCTCAGAAGTGCATTATTATTATTATTATTATTATTATTATTATTATTATTATTATTATTATTATTATTATTATTCTAGTGCCACCTTCTTCTTCCTTCTCTTTTTTCTCCCTCTCTTCCTTCTTGTTCTTCTTGTTCTTCCTCTTCTTGTTCGTCCTCCTCCTCCACTTCATTCTTCTTCCTCTTCTAGTTATTATTCTTCCTCGTCTTCCTCCTCCTCCTCCCTTTTTTCTTCTTCTTCCTTCTCCTCCACTTCCCCCTTTTTCTTCTAGATCTTCTTCTTGATTCTCATTCTCCTCTTCCTCTCCTACTCTTCTTTTCCTTTGTCTTCTTCTTCCACCTCCTTCTTCCTCCTCCTCCTCTTTTTCTTCTTTGTTCTTCTTCCTCTTACACCACCACCTTCTTCTTCCTCCTCCTCCTCCCCTCCGCCTATTCTTCTTTTTCTTCTTCTTCCTCCTCTACTTCCTTCTTCTTCCTCTTCTAGTTCTTCTTCCTTGTCTTCTTCCTCCTCCTCGCCTTCTTCTTCCTTATTCTATGTGCTTTCAGGACGTTGGCGAACATTTCTCATCATTTGTTGCCCTTAGAAATGTTCGTCTTTTCATCATCCCTTTCAGTCCCTGTTCTGCCAAGCTCGTTCAGTAGATTATTGGCCACTTTCCCTTGTTTCTCTCACCTTCAGTATGCCCTGCGCGTGTCAAATTCTCGAAACCCTCTTTCCTTCTTATATGTCCTGCAAATGTCAACTGACTATAATACCAGATTATCAATTATTTTTTTTTTATTTTCCTTTTACTTCGGTACGGTTTTCTCATTTTCCTTCATTCTCCATAACTCCTTGCGTCTTAGTAGCTTTACCACCTTGCTTGGAGTGAAATGATGAAAAAGATAAACCTTTAGCAATACTTCGAATGGAACCTCAAAAAGACTTGGTAAAAAATTCCATATGCTACAAATAAGCTGCTCATGCTAGAATGTCCTTTTGTATTGGAATTATATGAAATTTGACAAAATATTTTACATAGATTGAGCCATTATTTGTAAGTTCTTTTAGACGATGCCAACTATGGTTCAGACTGGTCTCTCTAGCCTGGGTTGGCAACTAGTCGAGGAGAAAAACTCTGACCTCAAAACTTTGGTGAAAGGAACGGGAAAGCACTTAAATCTCTTTACTAAGAAATAATCACAATTCACAAATTATTTTGTCTGAAGGGACATGGCATTTAAATAAAAAAAGATTATCTTGAATCGACGAGTCTCTCTCTCTCTCTCTCTCTCTCTCTCTCTCTCTCGCAGCTTGGCTGCTCTTTTAATTGGATTAGAGTACAACTATTTTGACACGAGAAAAGCAAATGGGATTAGGTCTGCACGAATGCAGACATAACTTGTCAAAATAAAATTAACCATTAGTATATAAATGAAATAAAAATAGACGAGCCTAAATTCTAGTCTCTTCGAACACGTTTATCTGAAAAAATTACCCGCAGGGGTTTAGTGAAAAATCTGTCAAACTATTCTTGAGTTATCGTGAAGAAAGACTTTTAGAAAAAGACTGATCATGCTAGGCACGGATTACAAAATCTAACTGGATTATCTTAGCTTAAATTTGCCTGCGAGCAAAACTAGGGTGATGCGTCAAGGTAAACTTTTCTCAATTAAATGTTCTATTTTCACCCACTTCAAGACCCTAGAGCCGCTCAAGACAGAGGATTAATGAATGATGCGTATCATGTAAATTTAAGAGGAGGGGGTCGGAATCTTCACGATTATGAGTATAAGGAAGAATAATGCTTAATCAAGTGTTCAGAAAATTTTCCATGCGGGAGTCTTATTCACATAGTAGCAGTTCTTGGCGGGATAAACCTAATAAGAGAAAGGAAAGAAAAAGGGAACAGATATTTATCATTAGAATTAAATTTCTAGGGTGCAAAATGATGAAAGCGGGTTTGGAAAGTTCGACACTCACAAGACATATTGAAGTCAAGAAAACAACTCATAACTTACCTAACGAGATTATGTAAATGGATGGCAAGATAGGGTATGGAAAAGATAACAAAAAGATCAAATTTACTAGCAGCTACAAAGGACAAGAAATTGTGGAGAGCCATGATCGCCAACGTCCTGAAGGAACAGAGTACAAAGAAGAAGTTCTTGTGAAAAAGTAGAAATTCTAGCAATCTTTAACCTTTGTGCCTGCAAAAATATGTTACGGTTATTACCTTGACACCGCTATTGTTTTAATTATCTTCACTACCCGGCAGTTTATTGTTTTAAAAGTTACTGATAGACTAGATGGGTAACGAGCAAATTTTAGAGAGAATATGAACAACAAAGAAACTCGTGTTAACAATCAGAAAGAGACGACTGAAACTATTTTGAAATCTAATGAGGAAAGAAGATTTGGAGAATTTAACACCCACGGGACATACTAACGGTCAGAGATACAGAGAAAAAGAGAAACTAACCTTTGGGTAATTGGTTGGCAGAATAAGAGCGGAAAGAATAGTAAACGAGCAGAAGTTACGTAGCACAACAAACGATAGGAAGATATGGAGAGCCATGATCGATCATGTCCTGAATGGAGGCGGCATCTCAATTATTATTTCTGTAAAATTATCAATACTTAAATCGTCTCAGGCTGTCAGCATTTTTATTAAATCTCATTTTGTCCTATTTTTGCATTTCGTTAATTTTTCCAGAGCCGATTTTACGCCAGATTTTAATAGTACTTATACTTAATGATTAGGTTTGTTTTACGGTATATCAACCTCAATAGGTTATTTAATGCCGACAAAATTTTTATTGCTGGTAATATTTTGTTTTGTCAAAAATCTATTTCTGGATATATTTTTTCTTCAAAAATGTATTGTTAGTAATACAGTGTAACCCGGATATAAGAGGCCCGGATATAAGAGAGATTTTCTCTGGTCCCAAATTAGAGCCATACTTACCTAAACAAAATAGACCAAACCCGGATATAAGAGAAACCCGGGTATAAGAGAAACCCGGATATAAGAGGCTTATTATCCGGTCCCAACAACTCTCTTATATCCGGGTTACCCTGTATTTATTTTTTAAAAACATTGTTGGTAATATTTTTTTCAAAAATGTATTGCTACTAATAGTTTTTTTTCTTCAAAAATTTTTTGCTGGTAATTTTTTTTTTTACAAAGTATTTCCGGTACTAAAACTTATTTTTACACTTTCAAAGTGTTTTGACTCCAGTTTAGGGGTTAACTATTTGCCCATAGCTGGGACCCTAACAGGTGCTACCACCCAGGCCAGGGTGGACCTGGGAACATCAGCAATTAAGAGGTGGTTCCACGCTCTTCTAAACCTCCTGATCAGAGGCCTTGCTGTTTATCGTCTTACCCAGGACGCGGATGTAGTTTATCGTCATACCCAGGACGATACTAATATTTAATAAGTACTAGTAGTTAACACTAGGATGGCCAGCTCCTTTGACATCTTTATTGACATTACGCCGTGAAGCAGCCATCTCTAATATATTCAATATTCAAGTCGGAATAACAAGTCTGAAAAGAAATTCACAAATATTAATATACCTCATACTGAAAGAAAGTGATTATATATATATATATATATATATATATATATATATATATATATATATATATATATAATTATGTCTGTGTGTGTATAGATAGATAGATAGATAGATAGATAGATAGGAGACATAAACACAAGTATTATTGCTTGTGATAAATTTTTCAATGCATTTACCCTATAAATAGCCTAGGTGTCAAAAACGAGACCTCGGCCATTCAAGGTAAAACCTCAAATATCAGCTATTCCACTGAATATTTTTTAAAGAATTAAGTCTGTTAAGCATCTTTGCTAAAATTCAATAATTGTCCATAAGCCTCAGCATGGAACTAAAAGTAGTTATTCCACCGTAATTTGTTGAAAATTTGAAGGTGTTGAAAACGACATGTCGGCCATCCTAGTAGTTAATGAAAAAGGGAAGTTTTACAGATTCTGAATTACTCACCAACGTCTGAACTTGTCGGTAAAAATGATAAAAATCCAGTAATTCCCAATCTGTCGTATTTCTTTTGTTACGCTTCTCAGCCTGTAAAGATTCTTTGTCAGACGAAGGCCTTACCCAAATGTGTGGAGAAACAGACCATTATCTTACCGAGCAATGTGTGTTGATAGCGACGGTTGTGAAATACTCGGACGATCATATTTCTTTTCGATTCATGATCGCCCAAGGATATTTGTGCGTAAATACATAATGGACATTAATGGACCCAACTGGAATTTGAACTCTGCTCTCTGATTTCGCATTCCGAGCCGTTATCCATTACGCCACCTGCACAATTTGCAGGTGGCGTAATCTCAACGTACAGAACCAGGTATTCCCAAGAGAAATCGCCTACCTAAGGACTGATTACGATCAACGTGGCTTAACCGGTGATCGAACGATAACCGGTATTTCAACGTGATATGGCCGTAAGACAATCTTTTGTATACTTCAGATAATTATATTTATTCAGATAAACCATCAAAAATTACTTTCAAGAAACATGCCATATTAAAAACAATTTAAAATTTAATAAAGATATTCGATATCAAAACCGGATAAAGGAAACAGTGTTGTAATATTACTACATGGGCTTCCATATTTTTTATGTAATATAAGTTTACTAAAAATATATATTCTTATACTTTCATAACGTTTTTTTTTTGGGGGGGGGTTAACTATTCGTCCATAGCTGGGACCCTAACAGGTGCTACCACTCCGGGTCAGGGTGGATCTGGGAACATCAGCAATTAAGAGGTGGTTCCACGCTTCTCAAAACCTCCAATCTCCCGACCAGAACTATCCATTTTAGATGCTGATGCTGTTAGTAGTCATCAAGTGATGTGGTGTCTGTTATTTGGTACAGATCAATGATTAATAACAAGTCAGTTGGTTTGTTGAAAAGTATTAATTAATATTGTAATTAGTTAAAGCAATGAAATGTATTGTCTTTTCTTCGGGCAACGAAAATATAAGTGAAAAAAAAAAAACGATGAATATTAAAAGAAATAAAAAAAAAGTAATTATGTATTAGTACAAAATAGTTAATATTTAATTTATTTACGCATGTATTTTAAAAACTATTTCGTCATTTCTTACTCGTTACTCCTGATTTTCTTGAATAAAATCTTTTCTAGAATAAAATCTTTTTCTAGAATAAAATCTCTTTCTAGAATAAAATCTTTTCCAGAATAAAATATTTTCTCGAATAAATCTTACTAGAATAAAAGATTAAAGAATATTATTAAAACGGTATTCAATATCGTAAATAAACAAGAAAACTTCTGTAAAAATAACATTTCATCCCAACCAAGGCAATAAAGCAACTAAGACACATTGTGATTACTGTGTGTAAAAGAATATAAAAAAACAACTATGAAAGAACAGGGATTATCAAAACAGAAGATAACGATTGACATTGCATTTAAATGTTTTAAGATCAATATTCACTGGGAATCAAAAAGCCGGAAGAAAGTTCCACAAGCAAGAATTACGATAGAAGAAACTGTTAGCATAGAACTTACGGTTGCATCTATCTATTTCAACTGTAAAATGATGAGACCTTATCGAGTAATGCGGTTAAATTCATAAAGTCTAGGTCCCATAGAAGAAAGTAATATTTATTTTGAATAATACAAAAATGTGGCACAAAGCCAAAAGGGGGGATAAGGGAAGGTCGGTTTTCAATCTGTCTTATCTTAAACTTAGCTAGACAGAATTATATACCCAAACATACCAAAGTATTCCTTACACCAAAATATGTTCCTACCATTCCAACTACAGTCACCATAATACCTCAAGTTTCTATGAAATCCTAACTAGTTCCCATATGTACAAATTGCATGAGTGGGGAGTAAAACAAATTTTCAAAATAAAAATACCAACTCAAAAAAATGAATATTTACGATAATTACCGTAAAGTTAATCAGAACAATTACCCTGAAAGTATTTATAGAAAAGGCACAGAAAAGCTACATTGTAACGGTGGGGAAAGTGACTAAAGCCGATTTGCCATGTGAGGACCAACGACGTAGCAGATTCTTCTTTGGATTTTACCAAAGATCTTTAATCAATATATCGCAGGAGCGCCAGAAAATATGTGCCAGCAATATTCAAAGCATGAAATGGCAAACCATTTTTAAAAAAACACTATTCGTATATAAAAGTTAAATCCTTTTATTTACTTTTTTTTTTAATTTTTCAGTGAAATGAACCATTCGAAGAAATGAAGATTCGATCTTGAAACCAGTTTATGATTGCTTCCGTATCTACTGTCTCTCATTATCTGTAAAATTTCTTCGGGCATCCACTTCTTTTATTTTATTTTCTTCTCTTCTGCTGTTGTTACTATAGAGGTTCTTTTAAAGTGTTCGACTTTTAGTTATTGTCGACTTTAATTTCTGTAAATAATCAACAGAGAGCGAACCCCGTTGTTTGAACTGCATTCCATAGTCTGCTTTTGTTATCGATCCTCCCGCCTCCAAGTTTCGTTGTTTGAAACTCTAAATGTTCTCAATTAAGTTTATATCCAATGTTTAGTGCTGGACTTGGATTTCAAAGTCCATTTTCTCTCAGCAAGAATGCCAAGCAACATTCTTTTTTGTTTACCCATCCCACTTTTAATCTCTCTCTCTCTCTCTCTCTCCCTCTTTTCCCACCTATATTTCAATCTCTCTTTCACCTTCTAGTTTTAATCGCTTATTTTCTTCATCTTGCTTCTACGCACTCTCTCTTTCTTTTTTCCCTCTCTTCCTCTCCCTTTTTCTCTCTCTCTCTCTCTCGGTTTTTCCTTCCTTCTTCCTCTCTCTCTCTCTCTCTCTCTCTCTCTCTATCTCCCCGTGTTTTTCTTTCCTTTATCACGATTTCTCACCGAATCTCTTTTAATATCTGATTGTCTCTTTCACAACGCGTCACTTTTTATACTACTTCGTCCAACACAAGGCCTAAGTGCCACTCAAGTTAGAGGATTACGGAATGAGGGCTGTGATATAAATCTAATTGGTGGTAATAGAATATTATGAGGATAAGGAAGAAAGATAATTATCTATCCTTGGCTTGAAGAATTTAAGATTCTAGTGTTCAGGGAAGCATTCTCTCGGGAGTCTGTACCACAACGTAAGAGTTCCTGAAAAGTAGAACTTTCTAATTACCAATTAAATATGAAGGAGATGGTGATGCTTCATACCTGTATACGTGGTATAGCGGTTCCTAGCTATGAAGGCCTAGACTGTGGGAACTAAAGAATGTCGCTCATCTGGACAACTACCACAAAAATAACGAAAGATTAACGGGAGTCTAGCAACGTTTCGACAGTGGGGAAAGGGATTGTAGTGTGGAACCTCTTTCTCACTTCCTCTCTCGTTTTCTTCTTAATCTCTTTCTCTTTGACTGGCGTTCTCAATGTCTTTCACGCTTATGATTTCACTCTCCTTCTCACTCTCCTACTCGCTCACTATCTTTCTTGTAGTCTCTCACATTCTTTTCTCTCTTTCTTTCTTTTCTATGACTCTCCTGACTCATCGAAGGTCCTGCTGCACCCAGTGACATACACTCACTTACTCATTGCTTCTCTCTTTTTCTTCGGATTTAATTCACACACACACACACACAGAGAGAGAGAGACACACACACACAAACTCTCTATTTCTCTTTCTCATTCTCTCTCTCTCTCCTTCACATTCATTTCCTTCACTCTTTTTTCTTTCTTTTGGTTTCGATTATTTTCACCACCGCTTTCGATCGTTATTAACATACGCACACACACACACACACACACATGTGCACGCACACACACACAAACACACACATTGTATCTCTGTTTTTCACTACTGTGTGTGCGTGCGTGCGTGCGTGTGTTTACGTGTGTGCGCGCCCGAAGTTATATAGAGAGAAGGAAAATGAGAAAACCATACCGAAGTAAAAGGAAAATAAAAAATAAAAAGTTCAAGAGACAAAAGATGGCAGTTGATGCTGCATTTCATTTCTTTAAGGTCATTCTTGACTGCAACGCAGGAAGCTCGAAGAGAGTTCCATAAACGAAATGTGCAAGAGAAGGAAGTATTAGAATAGAACTTACGGTTACAATTAACAATTTTAATAAAATGATGAAACTTAATTGATAATCTGGTATTATAGACAGTTGACATTTGCAGGACATATAAGAAGGAAAGAGGGTTTCGAGAATTTGACACTCGCAGGGCATACTGAAGGTGAGGGAAACACGGGAAAGTAGCCAGTAATCTACGGAACGAGCTTGGCAGAACAGGGACTGAAAGGGATGATGAATTAATAAAAATAATATTAAAAATAGAGCATTAATAATAATATTATATAAAAAGATTACTTAATAATAATATTATATAAATGATTACTCAATATCATTTTTGTTGTTTCCCCGACTTCGAAGTTTCTTGGTAATATCCGTTCTTAAAAGGGTTCATTTTTTTTTAAATCCCCTTGAAGAATCAACATTACCAAGAAACTTCGAATTTGGAAAAAAATTGATATTTAAAGTTCAATGCTGGAACGAATATATTGGAGAGCTCTTCCACAACAAAAGAGAACAACCAGCAATACACAGAATTACAGACAGGCCTGAAATTCTAAAAACTGAAGTAGAAGCGGCACTGGCCAAAATGAACAGAAACAAGGCGGCAGGGCCAGACGGAATTATAACAGAGATGGTGACAGCCGTAGATGATTTTGGCATAGACAAGATTACAGAAGTAATAAATGAAATCTGCAACATCGGGATATACCGGAATACCTAATCAGACCTATTTTCATAGCACTACCTAGGAAATCAGGAGCAAACTAACAATCGACCTAATGAGCCATATAACAAAACTAATCATCCGTATACTGATGAAAAGATGAGCAGAATCAGGTCAGAGACAGAATCAGGTCAAAGACAGGGATAAGAACAATGCGGGTTCGTTAAATACACTAGACCAAGGAACGCAATATTCATTCTCAGAATACTATAAGAAAGAGCAATACAAATGCAGAAGGACGTGTTACCTGTTTTATAGACTATGCAAAGACATTCAACAAAGTACGCCACAAAGATCTATTAGAACTGCTCAGTAATCTTGACATATTCGGGAAGGACATCAGAATAATCAAAAACCTCTGTTGGCAACAAACCGCTTGCATAAGTTCGGCAGATATACAAAAATAGAAAGAGGAGTGAGGCAAGGATGTGTCTTTTCACCGGACCTACTCGACCAATACAGTAGGGCAAATCTGAGAAAACTGGAAAGCCTACCAGGATTCATTGGCGGCCACAATCTTAACAACATCAGATACGCAGATGACACTGTGCTGATAGCAGACACGGAAAAGAAACTACAAAACCTTCTACAGAAGTTAGCGAAAGAGAAGCGAGAAGAAGGGACAGTATAAATACTAGATGACAGAATGCATCGTCGCCATCAAAAATATGAGCCTAAAATGCGATTTACAGATCAGCGACGCTAAAATCAAGAAGGTGCGGAAATTTAAATGTCAGGGAAGTGTTTCGACAGAGGACAGTAAGTGCGACGATAAGATTCGAAATCGCATTAGGATGTCCAAACACGTATTCCAAACGGTAGGCAGAGTATTACGAGACAGGAGGGTTTCGTTGGTAACAAAGAAAAGTGTACTGAACTGCTACGTGATACCTGTCCTTCTTGCCGGCAGCGAAAGTTGAACGGTCTCCTGACAGATGAAGAAGATACTCGAGGCAACAGAGGTGTGGTTCTACAGAAGGATGCTGAGGATACCATGGACCGAACATGTGAGCAACAATGAGGTTTTGGAGAGAATGCAAACAAAAAGGAAACTCATACTTAACATCAGGAAGAGGCAGCTGAAATTTCTGGGACACGTAATGAGAAAGAAGTGCTCGGAAAATCTAATACTCACAGGGAGGATAGAGGGAAAGAGGGAAAATGAAAAGCAACGCTAGTCATATGTACGTAACGTAAGTGGATGGCAGAACAGGGTCTGGCAGAAATAAGAAAAAGTCAAAGCTTATTGAGAGCTACAAGGGACAGGAAGTAATGGAGAGCCATGAACGCCTACGTCCTGAAGGGACGCGGCACATAAAAGAAAAAGAATATTTTCATATAATATAAATATATATATATATATATATATATATATATATATATATATATATATATATATATATATATATATATATAAGATATATATATATATATATATATATATATATATTAATTTCCTAAATTATAAATTTCTAACTTCCTAAATTTTCCCTTGAAGATGAAACAGGGCTTGTTACTTTTTTCAATTTAGTTTTAATAATTATATTGAGGGTTTCGCCTGTCGTTTTTGAAACATGAGAACTCTTATGTAGCGAAGGAATCATATTTATAAAAAAAATAATTATAATCTAAGCTCTACTTCTGTATGGAGCACTGTTTTTTTAAAAATAAAAACAAAAATACTAAAGAACTCCGGATTATTTACCTAACGTGTTCTTTCCTATTTTTCTGCATATTTATATATATATATATATATATATATATATATATATATATATATATATATATATATATATATATATTATCGTTTCATTTTCTTTGACATCGAATTATATCGACATATCCACTTCTTTCTTTTTCTTTTCTTTCTTTTTTGTCTTTCATTCTTTCTTTCTTCCTTTCTCTTTTTTTTCTTTCTTGCGTCTTTCTTTTCTATTCTTTCTTTTTTTTTCAATTATTTTTTCCACATACTCTCTCTAACAAGACTGACTTTACGGAAATGCTACCACACCTAACAACCCATACACACACACGAACATCCTCTTTCTCTTTCCCTCAATTCATTCATTAATTCTTCTACCTTTTTGGTTATGAATGGTTACTCGATTGCTTAGTTACTCAGAAGGGTGGGGCATCTAATAAACCACACACGTGAGAGAAGAACTCAAATTACCGCTACGCAGCGACAACAGTTACTAAAAAAAATAACAATAAATAAAAAATCATGTTTTTTTTGTTTTTTTTCCTCTGGTTTCTATCGTTTACTTTTTCATCTGAAATTGGAGATGTTAATCAAGAAAGTACATAAATAAATGTTTTAATCGCCTGGCAAGTTTTTGTTTCCTTTTTTGAAAAGTGTCTCTTCAATGCGACTTCGGATTTCGGTGTCACATTTTTTATCCTCAGCTAAAGCAAAGAGAAGTGCATTACAAAACAGGCAGGTTGCATTACAAAGACCGCAGTACTAACATCGGCCCTCCTCTATGGCAGTAAATTCTTTAACAATTTCCTCACAGATAAAGAGATGGTTTCAGTCAACAGAGATGAATTTATTACAGAAGGATTCTAAGACTACGATGGAAGAGTAACAAAAAACTTTTTAGGGAAAATTGTACTCGAAATCAGGAAGAGCCAGCTGAAATTTTTGAGTCAAATAATGAAAAGAGAGGAATTAAAGAAATTTACAGTCACATGGCATATTGAGGGCAAAAGAGACAAAGAGAAAAAGCGGATACAATACTTAACGGGCTTGTATAAATGGATAGAAGAATAAGGAAAAAGGAGAGATGGTTAGAGAACATACATTGTTAGCGCTAAAAAAGACAGGAAGTTCTAAAGAGTCAGGACTGCCCGCGTCCTGATGAGACACGTCACAGTAAACGATAAGGATTCCATTCAATCTCAATGGAGCATTTTTCGTTGACTTTAGTGACCTGTTTAGATCTTCCTGCTCTAATTGATCAGGAGAGAAGAAAAGAAACACAAATTTAAAGTCAGTCAATTTTCTTAAATGAAGCATTGTCTTTTTCTTTTTTTAATCATATCACATGATGGAAGTCAGTAAAGCCACTAAAACAGAAATCTGAGTGTGAAAGAATAAGAAAAAAGAGAAAAATTATTAAGGAGCGAGAAAAATAAAAGAAGAGGAATCAAGAAGACAGCGGATAGCGATTGACACTGCATTTAAATTTTTGAAATTCAAAGTTGGGAGGAAAGCAAGGACCTAGAAGAGAGTTCCACAAGCGAAAAATGCGAGAAAAAAAATCTAAAACTTACATCTAGCGAATTCAACTGTAAAATGATGAGATCTTGTTGCCAATTTAGTCAGTCCATAATTTGTGCGATGCGTAATACACGCTGAGGCGATCATGAATTTTTCGATACACGACTGACGAGGTAGATTTTTTCCCCACAGTAGGTTGCCGTTTCTTTCTGCGCTAGACCAGCTGCAATCAATGGCTATAGAACCTGGTCTGTTCTGCTATTTACCCATACCTGAAATTAGAAGAGGATTCATACATTTCGCAAAGGGTATTAGCACATAAGTGAATGGAATGGATTCGACTGAAATTCGTACTCGGCTCTCTGGTTCCCCAATCCGAGCCGCTCTCCGCTATCCTCCGTGCCAATGTAGCACTGCACTTAAATTCATAAAGTCTTGGTAACATAATGAAGAATTCATCTGAACAATTACTATGAAAGAATTCATAAAAAAAAAAAAGCCGCAGGAAAGCTATATTACAGCGGTGGGAAAGGGACTGAAGCCAAGATGACAGGTCAGTAATTGTCATCTAATTTGCAATTCATAACAACTTTCAGGTTACTGAATTACAGGACCGAATCGGAAATAGATAGATAATCCTCTACGTGACTTGAAACCGCGTTCCATATCTTAGGTTTTTGTTTGGTATGAACATCGCTTTTATCTATTTGGCCACCTGCTCTAACACAATTATAACATTTATGGAGTTACATGGGAGGCTACAGGTTGTTTTAATTTTAAAACTCAAGCTGATTACACTAATGGCCGTAGAAAATAACGATCTAATCATTTGGATAAAATAAAAGAAAAAACTTCGCATGTGTAGAATTTTTCTTTACAGAATTACCAATTTCCTCAAGGATGAAAAGAGACAACAGAGATGTGTGTCCATAGAAAGAAAATCCGCGAATAACAAGGATGGAACATATGAGCAATGAGGAAGTTTTAAGGAAAATGTGGAAAAGAAATGGCTGATACATAGAATCAAAAAGAGAAAGTAGAGATTTCTGAAACATATCATGTGGAAATAAGACCTGAAGAATTTGACATACTGAAGCCAAGAAGATCGGAAGGAAATAGCGAATAATCTACCGAATAAGCTCCTGCAAAGGGATGGTGGAACATGCATTGGGAAGGAAACTCTAATGAGAACTACAAAGGATAAGAATTTGTGGAGGGTCGTGGATGTCCACGTTCTGGAGCGACATGGCAATTCAACAAATAACCACTGCACACTTTAATAAGCATGCTTTATTTTCCATTAAAAAAAACTACGGCTGGTATTCTTTGGTTAGTTGATGAAAAGGAAGGATTTCATTTTTAACGAAATGACTTACCTCCTCAGTTTTCAGGATTGTGTATGATCTAATATTTACGGGACGATTCTAGAAAGGATGAAACATAATATTTACTACTTGTCTGAGAACATTTACCGCCTAAATCTATTCAATATATATATATATATATATATATATATATATATATATATATATATCAGTTATAAGGAACTTGGTAAACCGAATTGGTAAATCCAAAGAGGATGAAATCCTGAGAGCTCAATGTGAGGACAGAGCTAATATGTAATGAAAAACAAACCACTTGGTAATGGTACCTTAAAGTGGTTTGTTTTTCATTACATATATATATATATATATATATATATATATATATATATGAAGAAATATAGTATTAAGATGTGCTATATTTATGGGATAAAGTACTCAATATCAGAGATAGAGCGTGTGTAAATATAAAAGTGAACATTTAAGTCAACACTTAGAGGCGACAGTCTGTTTCATGCTAGATGCTATAGCATGAAACAGATTGTCGCCTCTAAGTGTTGACTTAAATGTTCCCTTTTATATATATATAAATCAATAAAACTGTCAAAATGACCAAGGGAATTCAGTGCAGCATGAATCCATCTAGCTCTTATCTTAAATAACAACTTAAAAAGAGACTATTTGACCAACACAAAGTCTGACCAAAATTCAAACGAAACAAATGAAAACTACAGACAAAAGTTCATTCTCTCCACCAAAACATTTATTTCTGTAGTTCACTGCTACCAGGAAGCAGAATTTTTTTTCTCCTGATGATGGCCATGTTGGCCTAAACTAGTCGAGGAATCTAAATGAAATAATAATGAAAACGAAAGAATATTAATATACAACCCAGTGTGTCTGAATATTTTAATTTTTTAATAATTTTTTTATATTTTTTTATTGTTCAAAATATAGGACAACTAATCGACCGTCGAGATAATAGTATCTGGACGTGATAAAAATCTGATGCAATCACGGATGAGGCAATATTTTTCAGGGCCAAACAAATTTCTTCATAACCCGAAAATAGATTCATAATACTGCACGTCACTGCAAATGACCTACTCTGAGGTCAAAATAGAAATCGATTATATCCTGTGAATTCAGTGGGTCTAAAACTGGCAGTATGTTGAAAGAAAGGAAAATAAAGCAGTTGTTTCAATAAATTTGCATAATGGTATATATATATATATATATATATATATATATATATATATATATATATATATATATATATACACACACACTCACACGTATATATATATTAAATTGATATATATATATATATATATATATATATATATATATATATATATATATATATATATTAAATTGATGTTTTTTAATTCGACATTATTTTTAATTACCCTAAACGTTATTCTTAGAGTGTACATCACGTGAAATTAATTAGTGGGACTTCTCGATAAAGTTTTATTGTTATTAATTTCACTGTTTAAAAAAACAAAAAACAAGAATAGCAACTCAAATATGTGTATCCACTAAAATAACTTTCATCGTAATATATATATATGTGTGTGTATATATGTGTGTGTGTGTGTGCGTGTGTGTGCATCAACACTTATGCATAGGTCTCACCCACACAAGACAGACATACTTGCAGAGCTGTTGGGGTTTTACAGTTATACACTTAACACACATATACCATTCCCAGAAACCTTTAAAACCGTCAAAATCACCAAGTAAGGAATTCTGAAAGTCAGGAATTTCCCATCCTCTATCTGAAACGTCAAAGAGGCCGTTTGACCAACACAAGGTCTGACCAAAATTAACGATAAAAAGAAAACAAATGAAGACTACAGATAAAGTTCATATTCTTCAGAAGCAGTCATTCATTCCTGTAGTTCACTGCTTCTAACAAGCAGGGTTTTGTTTCTCCTGATAATGGCCATAATGGGCGAAATTAGTCGAGGAACCTAATTGAAATAATAAAAGAAAAAATATTCATATACAACCCATTGTGTCTGACAATTTTAATTTTTTAATACTTTTTATTGTTCAAAACACACACACGCACTCACACACACACACACACACACACACACATATATATATATATATGTGTGTGTGTGTGCGTGTATATGTGTTTGTGTGTATTATTTAAAATCGGCACCGCCTTATGCAAGGCATTAAAGCCACTAAGACACAAGGGGTTACAGGGTGTAAAAGAATTAGGAACAGAAACATTAATAATGACCAAAAAGAGAAAAGAGTAATCAGTATGGCAGTATACAGTGATTGACATTGCATTTATATTTTTGCAGATTAAAGTTGGTTGGAGAACATGGAACCGGAAGGGAGTTTCACAAGCGACAAGTGCGAGAGAAGAAACTGTTAGCATAGAACTTACGGCTACATCTAGCCAGCTCAACTTCAAATTGATGAGGTCTCAATGCCAGTCTAGTACTGAGCTTATATTAAAAATTCTAAGTACCATAGCGAAGAGCTAATCCAAACAATCACCATGAAAGTATTTATAGAAAAGGCACAGGGAGGCAAACTTACGATGTGGGAGAGTCACTGAATCCGATCCACCATATCAATGGATTCAATATCATCTTTCCACTTGATGTCAGCTGAGAAGGTTAGCCCAAGCAGGCGAAACGGCTCACTTTCGTGGAGGTTAGCATCAGCCATGGTGATGGAAGGCAGAGAGGAGTTTCTCAGATGATTAATGGAGAGGAATTTAGTTTTAGTTTTGGAAGCATTAAAAATTAACAAGCTGTCTTTTGTCCCCAGTTAACCACGGACTTAAGGTCGATTTTGACATCAGCAGCCATTTTGACCTTGTCGGACTGATCAGCTATCGGGACAGGAGTTAATGGTTATGTCATCAGCGTAGATATATAAGTTGATATATATAGGAAGATCAACCGATCACGCTCTCTTGGTTTTAACCTTTCGGTATCTTCAGGCGATCCGGGCTAAATAATTTCCTAACGCTTTATTATTCAATAAATAAATAAACACTTAAAAACTAGCGTAATAGAAGGGAAGGGGAAAAGCAAATGTATTGAAATTGTATTGGAGGGAGATGGAATGAACATACTTTCACCCTGGCTTGTACGAACTCAAAAAGAAATATTTTGTGTGTATGCATCGTGTCATTATTTCTGATCTCTCAGTGTGTGTGGGGGGGTGTAATTTAAACTTTGTTATATTTATAAATAACTAGCTTAAAAGCCACCTCATATTTAAGCTTACCTTTTAAAAGTTCAACGATAATTCTTATGCCGCCATTTAATTTAAAGGCAATTTGATGTACGTAAGTCCTTACATTCCGTACAAACAATTTTTTTTTTTATTTCATAGGTGACTTTCGCTGGATTTTCAAATTAATTTCATTTATTCCCAAATTTATTTCCAACTTATAAAAATTGTTATCGTACAAAAAAATTCGTCGCAAAAAATCACGTAAAAAATCACCGAAAACAATCGCAGTAATGAAAACGTGGCAATCCAAAATTTTTAGGATTGCAGGTCCGGGGATCAGATACGGAATGTTTTTAATTTGTTCACGGAGTCGGCCTGATTCCAAAAATGGTATGATATGTTGGGCTGCAGCCTCTAGGAGTAAAGTTGAAAACACGGACAATTTATTTGAGAAATGTATTTTTTTCAATTGAACATAAGATATTGAAAATTAGAGAGTTGTTTCTCTTTAATTGTTTTTTATTAGTAGACGCCAAGATGGCGGAATCCGAAAACAAATGTAGTAATGAAAACTTGGGAATCCAAAATTCAAGGATTGCGGGTCTTGATCCAGCCCGAAATGTTGTTAATTTGCTCACAGAGTCGACCTGATTCGAAAATGCTATGATATGTTAGGCTACGGCTTCTAGGAGTAAAGTTGAAAATGTGTGACACAGTGGCACATTGACATTCGCATTTATTATATAGAAGACGGTTAATGTTGGAGATAAGTGGTTTATAGACGTAGATAAGGTGGATATAAAAATCAGTATTGCACTGTTCGGCTTATTTCAATTTTCAACGTAGGCATCCATTTCTCTCGCGGGATAAATGTAGCGATGTCTGATCAAAATTCAGTCATCTTGGTGACGAAACTGGTATGCTCTCTTGAGGGTGACAGTATATGAATACCGTGTGCTGCTCAGACGACAACGCATTACATTTGGGGACGTTTTGGCTGCTAGAATGTTGTCAGTGATAACAAGCAACCGCCTTTGGGATTCCGGGGTTTTCTGTTTGAATTTATTTCTTTTCTGTGTTTTGGATATGGCCGCAAGGCAGCGGAGGTTTAAAATCAAGGTTTTCCTTCTCCTGCATGAACTGCCTTTTATACTCACCAGACAGATAGAAGGCAAGAGGGACAGACGAAACAACGCATAACATTCTTGGTTAGCTTGAGGCAATAGATGACAGTACGGGGTTTAGAAAAAAAATAACAGAAAGACAAAATTTATTGAGAGCTAAAACGAACTGGAAGGTGTGGAGAGCCATGATCGCCTAAGGGGACATGGTTCATAAAGAAGAAGAATCGTGCATATAATATTCTTTTCTTTCTATTGTGAGTGAATTTTTTTTATACTTTTATTTGACCTAATACAAGACCCAAGTGCCACTCCAGGTAGATTGTTACTGAGTGAGATTGTTATAAATGAAGGCATGGATTACCTCTGTGTGCCCACGTTGCCACCGAGTGTGACACAAGGTCGAAGTCGGTTTAACAGCAATACCGTGGAAAAAATTGCTCAAACCCCCTCGGCATATTCCCCTTTTGGTGATGCCCTCGATACCGGTTAATGACCCCTCACCTTCCTGAAGGAGTAGTTCTGACACTGAGGATTCTCTCCAACCCCGGGTTTTAATATTACTTTTAAACTATCTCAGACGAGCATAGCCGAAATCGTTGGGCCCCAATGAGGATTGAACTCACTACTCCCTCGTAATTGATCTAACGAGACAAGCTTGCTAATAATTACACCACCTTGTAAGGAAGGGTGAAGGTGGAAGCATGGAAATCCTTGAAGATACCATTATTTACATCATTTATATTCGGATTATTGTCCTTATCATTGTTATTGCTATCACAATGTTTCGGCCGTTCTGTCCTCCGGCCTTCCTCAGCTGTATACCAATCTGGAATTCTGTACTAAACCGTTTATTTAATCTCTGGATGATATACGGATTACGCCTAGTTCTTATTTTTATCTAGTACTGTTCAGTCAAAGCTAGCCCTTTTCCACTGCCCAACCCAGGGATTGAACTCACAATGACTATATCACTAAATTCACAAGCCAGCGCTTTTATCAACCAGGTCATTATTGATCATAACATCGAAAGACCCGACCGGAGACTGCTTCAAGGTCTAGATTCCATTCACAATGCAGTAGAGATGACCTGATATTATGCACCCACTGACAAAATGGTTTCCTTAAGAGTTACTCTAAGGTTCGGATCCCTATCATGTGGTTAATGTCGGCCCAGTGAAACGTTTACATCTATAACAATCTTAATACATAGGCAACCGAGCCATACTGAGAAGAAATTCCAGGCGTACCAACTGAAGTGCAACTAATGCGTTTACCCAGGAAATAGGCAACTGAACTTTATGAGTCAGAAGCATCATGCCTAAGTTGTCAAAAGGACATACTTTTTGTTGGCCCACACAACGTGTGGTGTGGTTTGAAGAATGTTATTTTGTAGATGCTTGAACACTAACCTTATAAATAAGAGTCGGCGCTAGTTGTCACAATACATTCAATCAACCCCATTATTCAGTTTCTTTTTTGGTTGACATTGCCACTTATCATTGACCATCAATCATTGCATAACGTTCTGTTTTTGATTGCATAGTTGAAAACGTTTGATTTCTTCTTGAGTCATGGTTCCGTATACCCTTTAAATGGTCGATGTATATATGAGTTCTCAGCTCATAGAATAGCTTCGCCGTTCCCCCGGTTCGAACTCCTCGTCGATCTTTTGAACGGGAGTAGAGCTTTATCCTTTTTTCTATGTCTAGGATTCGGTTTCCAGTTTCTTCTAAAGACGTTTCATTCTCTTCTCACTCTTTTGCATCTTGATTAAAAGAAACACCTTATGGCACTCCATCACAATTCCATCACTTTTAAGCGGATACCCAAAAGATATTTGCACATTTTTCAACTTACATTTTATCAAACCTGCATTTTCCAATATCATTAAGGCATTTATTAATAAAGGGTGTTTCTTTTAAATGGATTATGTATAAGGGTGTTTCATTAAAACGGATCAAAGTCAGCAGTAAATAAATCAGTGTTATTAGTGATTTTTTTTATTTCTCTATTGAATCATTTTATTTAAGTCATAGCAATTATGTGTTAAAAAGTAATATCGTCCAAATGTTCGACAAATCTGAAAGAAAAAGAAAATAATAATTAAACATTCACATTTAAAATTGGTCCAAGTTATTGGAACACCCTATAGTTTTCTTGCTTCTATTTTACTAAGATGTTCACCCAATACAAGGACCAAGAGTCACTCAGGGTAGAGAAGGTTAATGAATGAGATTGTTGCATTGCCGTAAGAAGATAAAGTATACGATGTTTATGAGGATATGTAGGATAGATAACGGTTGAAACTAGTCTTG
>OZ010583.1:111052745-111077745 GCA_963932145.1 Acanthosepion lycidas | reverse complement strand
AATAAGATGACAAAGCAGAAAAAGAAAAAGAAGAAAAGTCGAAGAAAAAAATGAGGAATAATACAAAAAACGAATATGAAGGGAAGAGAATAATATTATGAAGGGTGAGAAAAGGAGAATACGAAGAAAGAGAAAAAGACAAATACAAAGAAAGAGAAGACAGGGAAGAAGAAAAAAAAGAATACAAGGAAGAAAAAGAATACGAATAAAAGAAAAATTGAAGAAGAAGAAGAAGAAGAAGAAGAAGAAGAAGAAGAAGAAGAAGAAGAAGCATGTATAAAGAAAAGAGAGAGAAAGGGAAAGAGATAAATAGAAAAGAATGAGAAATTAAATGACAAATAAACATGAAGGATAAAAAGAAGAAGTGTGAAAAAGTAAAAATAACAAAAGCTCAGATTAAAAGAGAACTTGAATGATGAATCTTTAAAAAAATGAAACTAGATGACGCAATTTCTTTAAAACTGCTCTCTCTCTTTCTCTTTTTCTGTCTCTCTCACACACACACACGCATAATCACACACACACACACACACACATATATATATATATATATGTGCTCGCGCGTGTCTGTGTGCGCGCACGCGCGTGTGTGTAATAAGGAGTAAGTTTTGCAAAGAATATGTCGACTAGTTTATTTCCATCTTTAATATTTTTTTTAAGACCAGAAGTCTTTGTAATTACAATGTTCACTATCGAGGTATCGCTGTTTTCCACTACAACTACTACTACTGCAACTACTACTACTACTGCAACTACTACTACTACTACTTCAACTACTACTACTACTGCAACTACTACTACTAATAATAATATTACTTATGATCATTATTATTAGAAAAGTAAACATTATTATTGTTATTATATGAGAAGAGTGCTGAAAAATTCTCAGTTCTTTTATGGGCCTATTTCTTTTAGGATGTAGGCGATCATGGCCATCGGCAACTTCATATTTTAGTTGTTTCGAATACTTTTTCACTATTTGTAGCTGAGGGCCAAACGACAAAGTACAAAAGTACAAAGTGACAAAGTAAAAACTACAAAACACCAAGAGGCAAAGTAGAAAGTACAAAGGCGTAAACCACCATGTACAAACTTTGAGCAAGCAAGGAATACTCGCAATGCCACAAAAGACTGAAACTATCAATTTTACCTATCTTTATTCTCAATATTTTTTCTTCTTTTACTTCTAGAAATGGATAGCGGCTAGGATTGAGGAATTGGAGAGCCGAATTGGAATTCCAATCGTATCCATTACATTCACGTACGTGCTAATACCTTTGGGATATGGTATGAAAACCTCTTCTTCTCAACCCCCCCCCCAAACTACTGATAAATAACAGGACAGACTGGGTTCTATAATTTTGGGTGGCAACCGGTCTAGGAGAATGAAAAACTCTGAATTAAAAACCGGCCTTGAGAGGGTTAGGCTTCGTCAGGCTACCTTTCCCGAGAAACAC
This sequence comes from Acanthosepion lycidas, assembly GCA_963932145.1. Lineage (NCBI taxonomy): Eukaryota > Metazoa > Mollusca > Cephalopoda > Sepiida > Sepiidae > Acanthosepion > Acanthosepion lycidas. The sequence continues at coordinate 111,076,288 of OZ010583.1, read as the reverse complement.
AACTTCTCCTGTGGCTGCAGTACATATGGTGCCCCTACGAACCTACCAGTCACGGGATGAAAAAAATAAAAGATACAGAGATAGGAACGTGTAAACAATACATTAGGGATCTAACTTTTTGTCTGTCTCTCTCTATCTTCATTATATTGTTGTAGCATACCCAGGGACGATAATGGGTATGTCCCCATTGACATAAATACAGTAGTGAATACTGTATGTTGGTTTGCATTTAGAGATTCATTGTGGAATTCACTTGACTACTTCTACGCGCCGCTGGTGAATCATATGTGTTGTTCTTGTCCGAAGTATTATCATTCATTGCCAACCTTCGTTTGATTATTCTATTCAGTAACTTTCCATGGGTTACAACATACATACATGCATACATACATACATACATACATACACATATATATATATATATATATATATATATATATATATATATATATATATATATTGTGGCACCATTTAACGAGGCAGAAAGGGAAAAGAAAGAAAAGAGGAAAAGGAGAGGCTAAGGACCGAATCGTCGGTGATAAGCAAGAACACACACACGGCTAAGAGACAATGGATAAAAGGATATTTTGATAAGTAACAAATGGCGAAAGAGTGTCATTACAATGACAGGGAAATTCTGAGTAAAAAGAAAGGGAAAGAAAGAAAGAATCAGATATGTTTTGGCATCGGCTGTGTTATCTAAGGATATGAAAACAAACTATTGGTACGGGAAGACATCTTATTATCAACTACAGACCGGCTGGCCAAAGAAAAAAAAAATTCAAATGAAAATGTTATTTCGATAAGTGACGAAAAACAGGCAACTAAAGGGACTTTGGACAGATATGAAAAATTAAGGACCACCTACGAATGTCCGTTGACCGATTTTCCTTCGAAGGAACATCCTTGGCCTGCGATAATAAAATTATGTTATCAGAAATATGTAGCGAAGGAAAATGAATGGGAACCTAGAAGTGTTTTTTTTCTTTCTTCGAGGCGACAGACTGACTGGAACTTTGGAGATGTTTCTTTTTGAGACCGTGTTAGGAAGACCACACATTCTGATAATTAGCGATAAAATACCTGACGTAAACCACGTGTAGAACAAGAGTTATGACCGCCATTGTCATATTGTCCCATTCGCGTCCAGAGAAATGATAACACCATTAAGAGGAAGAAAAGGGAAAGAGAAGAGATAATTTTTTTTTAGTTAAGCAAGATATTTTTTTTCTTCCTGAAACAAAGCCGCGGATTCGTCCACGCCCGACTAAGACATCATTGGTCGAGTGGTGATCACGTGACGAACGAGGGAGGCTGTTGCAGCCCATCTGGAGGATGAGTAAGAGAGGTTGCTACGAAGATGTGGGGAGGGCAGTTCACGCCCCTCTGAAGTATGATGAGAAGGTGGGAGTGAGGAAAGGTTCCCAAAAATGGAAAAAGGTGGAAATTCCTAACCAGAGAGGTGGATATGTATTAAGAATTATCGAGGAACCCCCCGGCGCCGACAAACTCACCCCGGTTTTGGTCGGCGCCCATATAAACGAAGCCCCAACGAGCAGAGTTGAGTTGAGTTCCAGCAGTTCCCAGAGTCAGTCTCCAGTTGAAGCAAGCCTCGCAGATAGCTGACCAAGATTCACGCACATTCCGGACCCCCTTTACAACCCAAGAACAATTATTTTGAAGAGCGACTTAGATCCAGATCACCGAAATAAGTTTTTTTTTTTTTGACTTTCGTCCAAAGACCCACCGAAACACCAATTTCTTAGAGAGCAAACTTGAAGTGTTAAAACTTGCCTAGCGAAAAACGACGTGTCACAATCCATAGAACGGGTCGGGAGATAGATGCAGTCCTATGTATCGAACAACTAGACATAAAGTTTGTTACCTTTTTCTTTGATAACTTGAACTTTTGAGTTTTCATTTTATTGTTTTTTATGCATATTTGTGTGGTATCACCCCCGTTGAAGTCGGTTTGCAGTACGGCCCCAACCACTGTTTGATCTCGTCTGCCTAAGATCAATTCACAACGTGGGTAGGCGGACTGGGGGATCAGTGCAGTTACCTTGGTAACCAGGCGTTGGAAGCGAGTTGGGAACGACGAGGTTGATATCAAATCTAACCGGATTCCCACCCGAATCACCAAAAGGTTAGGACGTCACATTTGGAGCAGCGACACCCGAACGGAGCAGCGAGGAGCGAACGGCTGGCGCCGCGGCGAGGACGTCACAATTGGTGCTGTTTAGGGACGTCACAGTTGGTGCCGTGGTAGACTAGGATAGAACGTCACGGTTGGCGCTGCGACCAGGGGACGACGTCACATATATATATATATATATATATATATATATATATATATTAGGTTGGTGCAAAAATAATGACGTAATAATGTCGTTTTTTGACGTTAAACGTCAAAAAACGACATTATTACGTCATTATTTTTGCATCAACCTAATATATATATAATTCTGTTAGGAGTTTCAGAATATATCTTTACCTAACTGTAAATAAAAAAAACGACCAAAGGTAATCTCATGAATTTATCATCAAACAATTCAACACACAATTCAAATTGGATTCCCTACACTGCTACATCATATATATATATATATATATATATATATATATATATATATATATATATATATATGTAGGATTAATGTAAGTAAATGTTTGTCACTTTGCTGATTGATGCTGCCGTCAAGATCCCGACTCGAGAGTTTCGTAGGCGGACCTGTCCGTCCACTCTTCAACGACTATCAGCAATACTTACGTATTCCAAAGATAACCAGTGAGTTGGGTCAATATTAAGCTTGCAGCTAGGAAATGGGAAATCATTGATCCATCGATTTACATGTGATTAGAGTATGTCTGTCCAATCTTTGCCTCGTTAGGCACAAGAAGAGTCATATTGGTAGACATTTGACAAATGACGACAAATGGCGATCAATAGAACGCCGGGAATAACTGAACACGTGGGGCGTGTCAGAAAACCAATAGACAGCAAACACCACAACAAAACTTACCAGCAACCTGAACAGAATTTACAAAACAGGCTAGACCCTGTACAAAAGCATGTTTTGCCGCGTCTAAAATTAAAAGTCACTATCAGGCTTCAAGAGCCATTGTTGTTCTTATGATAATTAAAAATTAGCAATACTCGTTTAACAACTATCATACATAGAATGGTAAATCAACCTGTCTATATATATATATATATATATATATATATATATATATATATATATATATATATATATAGTACACAATAGCATCCTAAATTATCTCATATATGGAATAGGCTTATTTCAAGCAACGAAAACTTCGTCAGTCTTATTCAACCGCGGTATAGACTGAGTCTATACTGGGGTTGAATAAGACTGACGAAGTTTTTATCGGTTGAAATGGGCCTATTTCCCATGTGAGGCAATTTGGGATTTTATTGTGTACTAATTATTTGCTCTGTAATAATAAATGCATTGAGGTCTTTTTGCGGATCAGTTTTAATATTTGATATAATTAGGATCCACTTGGATTATATACCAACGGATTTATTACCTTTACTATAATTTGATTGATTGGGGTGATTTTATAAACAGTAGTTGCTGCTGCTAATGCAATGCTCTTCTACTCGAATCGAGCTCTCCTAGCTACTGACGTCTTTGGCATAGTAAAAACTTTAAAACATTCCCTCGGGCTCTGTTGTGCGACTATAGCCTGTGACTAACGCCAAATCGTTCGGTTTTCGATCCTGGTCTGAAGTAATTGGATGTATGCCACACTGCTGAACTATAATACAGCGAAACAGTCTGTCTGTGGTTGACTATATTTATTTTAGGATATTGCACTGAAAACATGTCAAAATCGCTACACAATTGCAGTTGTGTTTCGATGCGTGTTATCTTACCTTGATATATATATATATATATATATATATAATTGGTTTATATATATATATATATATATATATATATATATATATATATATATAAAATTGGTTTATATATATATATATATATATATATATATATATATATATATATATATGTATATATAAACCAATTTTATCAAATTCAGCCGACAAAGACTTTCTGCTTAAATTTTTTATTGTGTTTTTCTGATTTTCGAATAAGTTGCTGCACGTCCAGATCAAAATTGAGAATAAATTGTACGAAATTTCTATTTTTGTTGTTTTTCTTCAAGTACTTTCGCTTATCATGTCCATTATCAAGAACTAGACATTGTCAGTATCACAGAAAAACGTTTCGTCAGCTAGATCCTAAAGTTTCTGGGAACCATAGTTTTCAAATTTAAATATAGTCCTGTGACGGATAAGTGATTTCATATATAGAGATAATCGAACAAAAACAGTTTTGCTTTGGATTTACAACAACGGATTCGAAAAGTTTAAAAATAGAATACGTATAAAAAAGACAGACTTTGTCGCTTGAATATAAGTTGTATAAACGAATCCTTGGTACTTAAACACACACACGCACACATACATACATACATACATATATATATATATATATATATATATATATATATATATATATATATATATATATATATATATATTTAAAATGGACTCTCCTGCCGGTTTCGATGTATGAGGATATGACAGCTTAGTTGATTCAGTTATGAAATTTTGTGTGATAATCTCAAGTGGCATTTATATATATATATATATAAAGAATAAGTATACATTTGTTACTTTAAAAAATGCAATATCTTACGGCATACACCAATATATATATATATATATGTGGTTCAGACGAATATATATATATATATATATGTGTGTGTGTGGTTCAGACGAATATATATATATATATATATATATATATACTAAGAATGAATATACATTTGTTTCTCATCCTTTGTCAATCGTCAGACAAAAATTGAAGACAGTTTTTAATTTGTGCCTGATGATTTCCACGCGCAAGAAATTCAGAGTTGCACCAAACAGTGAGGAACAGAATCTATATTTACGAGTGGTATAAATTTATATATATATATATATATAATAAAGGTAAAAAATTTGTCGGTGTATAATCTAAGTGGATCTTAGTAATATAAAATATTAAAAAAGATCCGCAAGAAAGTACTCGATGTATTTATTAATGCAGAGAAATATAATTTGTAAGCGAATAAATCTAAAACGACCTCCTATGGGGATAGCCTAATTCGGCTGGCGATGTTATTGGTCGTCTGTCTTATCAACAAACGGTGTGGACTTAGTTCACGTCGATAAATTTAGATGAGGCAGGAAATAGAATTTCGCACTCATTTTCTACTTCGTACATCATCTAACTTTATAGACATGAAATCATTCTACACGGCGATTGATAAGACAAACACACTATTCCCGATATGAAGTAATTTGGGATTTATTTCTTTAATAATTTTATATATATATATATATATATATATATATATGTATGTGTGTGTGTGTGTGTGTGTGCGTGCGTGCGTGTATGGGGGGGGGGGTCTATGTATGCGAGAGAGAGAGATAACGATATATATTTTCATATATTAAGAACTGTATTGGGGAAATTGTATGACAAAGAAGAAAAAGTTTACTTGTGACGCGTTCCGGCCTTCAGAACGTCATTGGACTCACGCACATACGAAAAGTGTCACACGTGAACTTTTTAACTTTGTCACACACACACACACACACACACACACATACATACGTATATATAAAGGGTGTTTCAATAATTTGGACCGATTTTAAATGCGAATTAAGCTTAAGCGTCTAATGATTTTGTTTTCTTTTCTTTCAGATTTGGCGGACATTTGGACGATATTATTTTACACACATAATTGCCATGATTTAAATAATATGATCCAATAGAGAAATAAATAACTCTTCACCAATACCACTAATCTATTTACTGCTGACTTTGATCCGTCTTAATGAAACACCCTTATATATATATATATATATATATATATATATATATATATATATATATATATATATATAGTGACAGAGAGAGACAGAGAGTGTGTTTTAATACAAATTATGTAAGTTTGAAATCTTCATATTTTTACCGATTCCGTCCTGAATGGCTTCACTATTTGATTCCGACTTCTCGACTCCAAATTCATCTCCTCTGCTCGTGGTTATTGTGCAACCAGTATAAATGGTCTAAATAACAACAGCAAGTTGATAATGTCGTCTTATTTAGGAAAAATGTGTTTGGGATTGTTCGGTTTTATATTCTATTGGATTCCGCTTCCAATCAATTTCAGATAGCAACTGACGATGTTCCCTGCGGCACTTTAGTTCGAAGATTTCTTATGGAAATGCGAGAAATATCTACAATGCGATTGGGATACATTTAAAAATGCGCACATACAACAAAAAAAAAAGAAAAAAATTGAATAATCATTTCACCAATTCTGATCGTTCTTTTTAGTTACTGGAATGGGGTTAATTTTCCGATGGTTTTATGTTGATGGATCTGGCAAGCATTTTGGAGTCGAGAATATTCTCTTCTTTCTAAAGGAAATCAATAGGAAAGTGATTCAGTTCTGGTGACTATTTTCTCCAGAGAACAGAACAACTGGGCCTAACAATGGCGCTTTCATTGAAATATAAGCAGACGAGAATTACAATATAGGAAATATTTTGTGCTTTTTTCAGATGTATTGGAACAGCTTTTAAATGATAGAAATATATTTCCATATTATTTGTGTTTTCCATATTTTAAAGCCATTTTTAAAACTGCTTGTCGTTGGGAATAACAAAATTTACAGTTGAAAACAAATGAAAGAAAGCAGCAGAGGAAGGAGAAAAACAGCGATAAAAATTAATAAAGACAAATGAAGAAAAAGAAGCCATGTTGAAGCAGAGTTTTTTAAAAAATGAAACATCGAATCTATTACGAAAAGAAAATAAAGGAAAAGAAGAAAGGAACAGAAATTACAAGAAATGAAGAAAATAAAACGAAAAAGAAAGAAGACAGAAGAGAATGACAAGAACGGGAGAATAAATATTCATTATTGTATCTGATGATGGATAAAACCGATGCCATCACTCACAGTTAATATTCTTTAATAATAAAGTATTATTTCGTTCGGCGAGGAAGAACGAGCAGTCGGTTATCCTATCTTGTTAAATATTAGACTCCAAGATGACTCGGTTATTCTTTTGAAGATGAAGAAGTAACTGATGAAGAAATTGATGAAGAAATAGAAGAATGAGAAGCGGAAGAAAACGAAACTAATGAAGAAGATTTTGAAGAAAAACAGTGAAGATATGAAAGAAGAAAACTAAAAAGAAGGAAAAAAACATTGAAGAAGAAAGAGAAAAAAATGAAACTTAAGAAGTTGAAAAGAAATTGAAGAGGATGAAGAAAGTGAAGAAGAAAAATTGAGGATGAAGAAGAAATTGAGAAAGAAACATAAGATTGAAGAAGAAATAGAATATGTTGAAGAGGAAAATGAAATTGGAGAGAGAAATTGAAGGAAAAGTAACTGAAGAAAAATTGAAGAAAAATTTGACGAAGAAATTGTAGAAGAAGAAATTGTAGATGAAAAGAGAAATTGAATAAGTAAATATCTGAAGAGGAAAGATAAACTGAATAAAAATTGAAGAATAACAATATTATATTGAAGAAATAAATACAATAAAAGAAGGAATTGAAGACAAATAATCTGGAAAAGATATTGAAGAAAAATATATAGAAGATGAAATTAAATAAAAGATTTGAATAAGAAATGAAAAAAGAAGAAATTGTAAAAGAAAGAGAAGAAATTGTAAAAGAAAAAGAAGAAAGAAAGAATAAAGAAAGAGAAGAAGAATAAAGATAAGAAAGAACAAGAAAGAACAAGAAATAAGAAGAAAAAAGAAAACAAGGGACAAGAAGAAGAAGAAGAAGAAGAACAACAACAACAACAAGAATTGGGAATAAAGATGGGGAAATTTGATAATTTCAGTGACTTGTGTCATTATGAGTATTCCTTGCTGCTCACAGTTTGTGCAAATGCATCCAGCTACAAACAGATAAAAACACTATATCTCAAATACTTGAAATGGGTTTTTCAATGATATTTTACAAGAGTTGTTACATTTGACGCTATATAGAAAATATATAAAATTCAACAACTCTTATAGAATAGAAGTAGTATATTTTAATTTTGATATGAAAATATATTATTAATTATGATGGCAAGAGAAGCAGGATGAAATAGCACGTAACCTACTTAAAAATTTTGAATGATGGCTGACAGAGCAAAAAGACAAATGGTAAAGAATAAAAAATATTCAGAATAACAAATGATAGGAAGTTGCAGGTCATGAGATGATTTCGACCTGAAAACTTTTTTGGCATCGGTCTTGTAGTTTTGCCACTTTGTACTTTTGTACTTTATAGCTTGCCACACTTTCTAGTTTGTACTTTGTACTTTGTTACCTTGAACTTTGTACTTTTGTACTTTGTACTTTGTCTCCAGCTACAAACAGTATCTCTAAAAGGCTTGAAACAATTTTTTCATCGATATTTTACAAGAGAATTATGGCACTATTTGCATTATTCGGACTATTGTCCTCATCTTTATTGCCATATTTATCACAACGCTGAGGCCGTTGTACGCTCCAGCCTTCTTCGAATTGTTGGAATGTCGAACTGAACCCCTTATTTCGCTCGCTGGGGTAGACTGTTCTAGTTCCACGTGCCATGTCTAATGGATGTCTGTTATCAGTTATCTCCTGCTAATTCACCTTTCCAAGTTCTCCACTGCCTTAAACAAGTATTAGTCAAGGCACAACTCTTTGGGTCCTGTCACTGCATCTAACCAACGCCTTTATCCACTGTGCCATGTGTCCTTAAGGACATCTGTGTGTGGATTTCTGGGACTTATAAACTTAATGTCTTCAGCAACCATTTTTACCAGTGCTCATATTGCAATTTTTGCTGTTATCATTTTATTTTTTTTGCCAGACCTCATATTGCAACTTCCGTCATTATTATTGCTTTTCTCTGACACTCCTTATTACTGGCTCCCATATTATATTCATTTCTATGCTTGGTCGGCTCAAGAGATTTCTGTGCCTAGCATATGTCCTGATTCCATACGTTTACGTATTTTCCAATGATTTTCTCTGTCTATAATTTCAGCCTGATCCCAGAGAGGGCGCTGTTCTCCCTTCTCTTTCCATATGGGGTCAGCCACGCCTAATTTTTCCACTTCCTCTCGGATTACAGCTTTTTGGTGTTCTTGAAGCTTCAAGCGAGCGAAATAAAGGGTTCAGACCGACATTCCAACCGCCTAAAGAAGGCCGGAGAGTACAACAACCGAAACGTTGTGATAAATATGGCAACAAAGATGAGGACAATAGTCCGAATGATGTAAATAGTGCACATAATACTTCATCTCGGAAATATAGACAGATACAGATTTATGGTAGTCTCTCTACAACATTTGGGTTTTGTTACATATGAATCTATATTTCACACGCAAGTTCAATAATTTTTATGGAACAGAAGTAGCATATTTTAATTTTAATGTTTTAAAATGAACATTTATTTTCCCTATGAAAAAGTAAAAATATTTTGTGAAATATTTTTCGTGAAACAGTGAAAAAGCAGCAGGATCAAATAGGTTTTTATTAGTTTATCTGCTTTAGATGATTTCGGCATGAAAAGGATTAAAGATTTAGTGTATAAATTATAAGACTTTACTAAGTTCATTTTCATAGCGTTGTCTAAAAATCTAGTTACAAGCGAATGTCACGTAACTATGTTTATCCTCTTGATCCTGATAAATATCTTGCGTAGAAAGATTTAAACCGGAAATAGAATAAAAAGCAGTTAAAGTCACTGAACAGGAAATGCAATCCTTATGACTAATATGCTTTCAAAGCGATCTGTTTAATTTAAATGTTTCATAGACTACGTATAAGTATTTCATATAATACGGCAAATGATCTGTTGAAACCGCTGGGAAAATGTATTTATTGACGAAATATCTTAGAAAAATTGCGCACATTTATTTCACATGCAAAGAAAATTCGACCCTGTACTAAACGCCTCTTGTAGGTCAGTCACTGATTGTGTCAATCGAACCAAAGTAGATGACCTCTACTTGATTAGTGGCATCTCTCCCTCTTACATCAGAAGGACAGTCCACTCCCAAATTGAGAAGTTGAAACAGGAAACTGACTGTCGTCATCCACTCCTGTGAACCAATAGCAAAGAGGATCAAATCAAGAGACAGTTTTCTGCATTCTTTCGAACCATTGAACAAGAGAAACTCCTAGTCAGCGTCTGTCGCTGAGGTGCAGCCACCTTAACAACGTATAATACAAGCTCTTTCTCTTTCTCTCTCTCTCTCTCGCTCAATCTCTCTCTCTCTCTCAATCTCTCTCTCTCTCTTTTTCTCAGCGCTACAGATTTCCTTCTTCTTGATTCCTTACCCTTCTGGTCCTGTCTGCATCACCTCTGAGTGTCTGTTAGTCATTGTAGACTCAGCCTTCGGAAATGGGGATATGCCACTGATGGTGATCCCAACTGCCAATGCGAGAAATTAGAAACTATTGAGCATCATCTAGTTTGCCCCAGTCTTGAAGATTCCTGTAGAATTAACGAGCTTGAAACCTTCACACCTCAGGTAAGGCTCTGTGTGCAACACTGGATGGGTATAGCGTGGCAAATCAGTAATAAGAATTCAGCACATTTACTGGAAGAAACCGCCTACATGCCGATAGGAAATGAACTGCGAAAGTACACATAAAATAGAAATATGCATAAGACAATGATATACTGTCTCGCCGGATGTGCCTAACCTATACATCGAGGTGATCCTAAAAGATTAAGAAAACATACAAAGATATATTATTGGTAGACACAATATTAAAAACATACGCGAATAGTACCTTTATGAATTTAAGCCTAGTGCTAGATTAGCGGCAAGGTCTCACCGTTTTACACTTGAAAGGACTAGATGTAACCGTAAGTTCTATGCTAATAGTTTCTTCTGTCGCACTTCTCGCTTGTGGAACTCTCTTCCGGCTTCTTGATTGCCAGTCGACTTTTAAATGCAATGTCTATCATTATCTTCTTCTGTCTTCTTATTTATTCTTCTTTTATTGTTATCTCTCCATAATAGTATATAACAGTATTTCTTTTTTATATTCTCTAACAATCAGTACTGCCTTGCGTCTTAGTGACTTTGTTGCCTTGCTTGGAGTGAATTGATTAAAAGAAAGATGTTGCCGTAGGGATGACAACCAGAGAATGAAAATTGCAAGAACTCCTGCACAAAGTTGAAAAGCGAGAGAAATGAGAGAATTATAAACGACAGAAGATATGGTCGTTAGCAAGAAGGATAGTCAAGGATTCCAGTCTCAAATTGGAGGCGTCAGAATCAATCAATACGGAAATTTAAAATCTATGTTAAAGGTTACAACAGACGACGGAAAATAGGACAGATAAACCCGAAGACGTATTGGAATAGTGAAAGATGTCTTCCAAAAGGTAAACAAAGTATTAAGAAACAGAAAAATCTGAGACCGAAATCCGAAAACACGTTAGACCTTCCAAAGTTTAAGACAAAGTACTGAATAATAGAAAAGTTTCGTTAGATACAAAGAAAAGTGTGATGAATCGCTATGTATTATTATCAGACCTCTTCAATGTTTATCAGTGAATGTTAGACAAATTCCTTACAGATGAATTGATGAAGGCTGTTTGGTTTGGTTTGATTTGTTTTACAGCATATCAACCTCAATGGGTTATTTAATGCCGACAAGATTGTTATTGCTGATAATACTTTTTTTTCTCCAAAACGTAATGCTGATAATATATTTTATCTTTTTTAAAAATGTATTGCTGATAAAAATGTTTCCAAAACAGTATTTCTAGTACTGAAACCTATTTTTATACTTTCATAGTGTTTGGATCCCTTTTCGGGAGTTAACTACTTGACCATACCTGGGACCCTGACAGGTGCTACCACCCCGGGTCAATGTGGACCTGAGAACAGCAGCAATTAAGAGGTGGTTCCATGCTCTTCAAAACCTCCTGATCAGAGTCCTTGCTGTCGGATGCAGTTTATCGTCTTACCCAGGATACGGATGTAGTTTATCGTAATACCCAGGACGGGATGAAGGAAGCTAAGAATACACTGGACAGAATATATGAACTATGAAGGAAAAGAGAAACAAAAATTTCAGTTGTGCTAAGAATCAGAAACAGGCAGTTGAAATTTCTGGGACACATACTGAGGAAAGATGACATGGAAAATTTGTCATTCACAAGACATATTGATGGTCAGGGGATACCAGAATCTAATGTATGAGAGAGCAGGGACAGTTGGGGATAATAAGCGGACAAACATTGCTTGGAATTACAAAAACATCCGAAGTTGAGAAAAGGCATGGTCTCCCACACAATGACAAATAAAAGATAAAGTCGATCTTTACCAATACAGTTTAATTGATGAATGCCATATAATTATATAACTTAGAAGCTTCTATCGCGCTGTTTAAGCAATCAGATCTTATCAGGGAATACATGAGACTTTCCTATACCTAGCTTTCTCGTCGTCCATTTCGAACTTATTTGTCTATAACGATAGACAGTACAGAGTCAAGCCGCGTATCTCCGCCATTAGCCTACATCTCAATCGACTCGAATGTCTTCGCTAACCTGTCTGATCTGTGGATAAACTCTCAATAAGTCGTCTGCGCCAACCAACGACAAGTTGAACTTTAGCCAACTCGTATATACCTAAGTGATCGATCTACAAGTAGTTTCATCGACTAGTCGCACTGACCCACGTATGCATCGGGTGATACTTAATCAACGATAACAGTTACAGTAATTGCAATATGTATATAGAAATAATAATCTCATTTGTTGATCTCTACTTATTAATTATTAATTCATAATAAAAAAAATGAAAATTATAAATTATATCTTGTTGAAAATGTACTTTACACAGAAACTTTAACGATTGAATATTATTTATGGATTATCAACCTTTGCAGGTTATTTATCGCCAGAAAATATTTTCAGAATGTTTTCTTTTCTTTGGAGATAATAATATTTTAGTGATATAAGTCTTACTAATTAACCCATAGCTGGGGGAGATGGATTCATACTTTGCCGAAGGGTATTTTCACGTAAATAAATATGACGAACCCAACGGAAATTGGAAATCGGCTCTCCGATTAACCAAAATTACACAAAAGTATCTTAAAAATACAAAAGAGTAAATTTATTCAATAAAATCGCCATTGGCTTCCACCACGGCCTCCAGACGACTTCTGAATCTCCTGCATCTCTTCTGGACGGTCTCCTTGTTTAAGTTGGTGAATGCTGCCATAATCCTTGCCTTCAGTTGGTCTTACAAGGAGTTTTGTTGGTCTCTCACTCAACTGCACCGACACTTATAATCAAGGGGGTTGCAAGTCTTTGGAGTTAGGTCGCAAGGGTGATATGGTCACAGAAATTGTCTGATAGCCATGATTGGATTCTCCTGCTTGTGTGGCATGGTGTAGAGTCCTGCTTGCCAGACATAGAGTCTTCCAGCAGGCACACACTTGATTCAGGTTAGTAGTACTTCCTCAAAGCACTTGATGTAAGCCGCTATATTGATTCTGAGGGCCTGTAGGAAGATGAATGGAGACATAACGTCACCATCACTTGTGATCACGCCAAACACCTTAAACTACCATTAAACTCATCCAACTCTTTCCATATCGTCTGCGCCGTCCTCGGGTTGGCACCCAAACACAGAAATGTTCTTATTGGAGCTTCCAGTGCAAATACCAGGCAGTACAGCATGCCGTTTTCAAATTTCTGGCAGAGCGCATTGCGTCATGGTATTTGCCCAACTGACCCTATTATACTGTGCAGTCAACAAAATCAAAAACAGACAACACGCATGCGCAAAGTTAAAAATATAAATTGGCGAAAATTTACCCATCGCACCCTGGACGATAAATGAGGGGTCATTAAAATATAGAGGTGCACGACTTTTTTTTAGACACGCATGATTCTCTCAAGGCCTGCATAGGTTTTGCAAACTTTTAAACAGATGGAACATGTGGTTCAGCCATTTTTCCCACGTGGTTGAGGGTTAGTTACCACATGTTTCCATGAGTGGACAGCAAGGCCTGTTTTACTGCATGCGACAAAGTCACAGTTGCAAGTAATGTTATCATTGAGAGGAGCCGCCTCCTCCCAAATTCCCGAGGTTCAAGTTGGCCTCGCTCAAACCTTTGCATTAATGAGAATCAGAACAAACACCAGTTCCTCCGCTGTAATGTTTTGTTTTCCCGGGAAGAAAAGGAGATGCTGTATCGCTTCAGAGTGTCTTTGAGATTTTTTTGTAACGTGGTAGTGCCCGTCCTGTTAAAAGCTGGCCAAAGTGTTGTTCTGGAAGTCTGCTGTTGCTCATACAAGATGGTTGCCGTGAGTTGGATTTTTATTGGCTTCAATACACGTCATGTTGCATTTAATCAGAACTTCACTGTTTTCTGTTGCAGATCAACGCATGTGGAAGGCATCAAGTTAATTGACATTTCGTCGGTAGAGAGTCCAAGATTCTGCACCATACATTAGTGAATTGTACACATCTATTTTCACCTTAATGGTATTCCAAAGCTCGTGATAGACATTACCGAAGGTAAAACTATCCTTTCCAATCCTGCTCTTAATTTCTTTGTCCGTTTTAGCATCGTTAGATGCAATGGAGCCAATGTAGCTGAAAGAGAAAACGGGTTTCAAGACTTTTCCCTCAGCATAAACAGTGAGATCAACAGCTGAAGATCGCTACAGATTGGCTGATGGAATAGTTCTGTTGTTTTTCTTTTTTTTTTTAGGTTGATAATCAGACCGAAAGCATTTGCTGTATGAGAGAATTTCTTAACGATTCATTCCATATGCTCCAGGGCGTGGGCTACAAGTGCGCAACGATTTTCAGTTTAAGCCAACTACAGGAAAAATACGAGGTGATCCTTACGAAACTGGTTGTTCCTGAAAGGATGCTCAGTGTTATCGTGTCTTTCTATCAGAGGATAATGACCCCAGTTGGATCCAGTGAAGAGTTGTAAAACCTATTGAATATGAAACAAAAGAAGGTTGTGTTCTTGCACACCACTTATTTGCTTTGTGTATTTCTGTCATGCTGAACACACACACATACACACACACACACACACACATATATATATATATATATATATATAGATAGATAGATAGATAGATAGATAGATAGATAGATCGATAATATTAGTGGTAGGTCAGATGAATTGGATCGTATTTACGATTCCAATGGAATAAATTATAACCATGGAATATTAGTGTTTAAGCCTTTTTATTATATATATATATATATATATATATATATATATATATATATATATATATATATAAGGGGAGCAAAGAAAACTTTCTTTATACATGTTTTATTGAATGTGATGGATATGAAAAATTTTGTATGTTCTTCTTAATATTCTTACAGTTTATTTTTTATCAGGGCTGAATGTGGAAACGCTACTGGGATTGCGCTTTCGGCCAATCCATTAGTCATTTTCGGGGCGGGGGGGCGTTATTAGTATACTTTAATGTGTTTCTGTACTAAACTGCGTTTTGTAGAAATAGTATAAATCTTAAGACTAAAGTGGGACCCGTTGTTTCCTAATTCATATATATATATATATATGTGTGTGTGTGTGTGTGTGTACATGCAAATATAATGTCAATGTTGTTTATTTTTATTTTGTTGGCATGTAAAATCACAGAAATCACGAACTTTTCGGTTACTCTTGTAACCTTCGTCAGTGTTTGATAAAGAATATTTTTGTACTGTCCTAAACTTCAAAGCCGGCAGACGTTAATGACCTCAATTTGAGATTTATTTAACTCCTATATGTCCGCTAAATAAAAAAAAAAAAAACAACAAAAATAACACACAAAGAATATTGTCATCATCCATTTTGCATAAAAAGCATAACTGGATACTCGTATTTGAGTAGGCGCTCCGTTCGTATATTAAACAGGGACGCACGTTCGATTCCTGCCGGAAAGGGCAAGTTTTTCTTTAATATGATTTCTCGTACATTCAGGCTGGTAGGTGAAAATAGATAAATATACTATTCAATGTATAAATATTGCGCCTGCTCGAATACAAGTATCGACTTATAATAACGTTTAAAATGATAAAATATATATCTGATGTGTTCCACCAAGCGTCGGTAAAGAATAGGTTTTCCTGTTGACATTATTCAAACACACCCACAATCAAACACACACACACACACATATATATATATATATATATATATATATATATATATATATATATATGTGTGTGCGTGTGTGTGTTTCATTAAAGAAGACTAACAAGGTAATGCAATTAAGCTTTTTATTTCAGTTTTTTGCATTCGTCCAAGTGATTTCTTTTCTGGGCACACAGTAAATAAAAACTGCCGAAAAGTTCTACGTGTCCGAGGCGCTTTCGACTATATTTTTAGCCATTATCAAGGATGATTTTATTTTGACTTTTAACTGAATGAAGGGGTTTTGTTATGCATGCATCTAGAGTTTTATTTTTCAAACACGGTCAACACATTGTGGCCATGTTCATAGTTAATATTATTAAGTGTTGGCTTTTTCTTTTTTGTTATTATGGCTTCCATTATTTTTAATCTCTTTTTTTACATGTGGAGAAGGTTATTATGTTTGTATTTTCTACTGGTATATTTCGGATGGAATCCGATAGGTTTTAATGTGCATTTAATGAGTCCTAATGGAGCTATGGTCGGGTAGGTGTAACGTAAATCGTCTAGGTAGCTATGTAGTAGTGATGTAATTATTTATTTAGTTTAGTTTGACCAAGAGCACAGTTCTTTAAGGGACATTTGAACGCGTAAATAATGCTGCTTCTTTGTAGTTTTCATGTTTATGGTGTGTTTTTATCTTTGATGATAGATTAACTGTTTTCAATTTTTTGTAATGCATAATTAGTTTAATTTTCTTGTTCCTGTCGACGGGATTAGTCATTATAGTTGACATATATTTTTATCTGTACGTTCAGTATCTTTATTAGTTACTTTGGAAAGAAATAGCCTTATCTGGTGGTCGATGAGGTAGTTAGGAAAACCATTGTTAACTAGTGTCTGTTTTGCATTATTGAGTTCTTTAAGGAAAAAAATAGACAAGAGGATGAAATACAGTGTGCTCTTTTAAGGATTATTTATAACTGCTATTTTATATCTAAGAGGGCATTCACTCTTACAATTAAGGTGGCAAGATTTTCTGCTAGTTTTTTTTATATAATGAGGTGGTGAAACTGTTATTACTGTATTCTACGAGCCAGTCCAAGAATGGGAGTTTATTTTTTTTGACTCAATTCATAGGTAAAGTTAAGGGCAGATTTTTTTTGTTTTTTTTTTTAAATGTGGTTTTGAGATTATCTATTCTTTGTTTGTTTTTCGCTAAAATAAAAAAAATATCATCTACTTAGCCAGTCACCATGCAGAGTTGATTTCTGTATCCAAATTGTTTTAGATACAAACGTTATGACGATGAGACAAAGTGAAAATTTTTATTAAAGACGTGTTTCGACAATACCAAGCATCTCTAATACTGATCTAGATAAAACAAACAAAAAAGCACACAAAAGGACAGGCACTCTCCAAGTCATTAGGAGGTGATAATCTATGATAATTAAATTTGATTTATGATATCCACTTATCCTCAGAGATGCCAAGTCATTTCCAAACATACAGTTTTGTCTTTTTTTCAATTTAAACTGAGGAAACCAAAGAGACCGTACGCTTCACGCGTCTTTAATAAAATCTTCCACTTTGTCTCATCTACGCCATACAAGCAATACACAAACGTTATATGCGCAATATCAGGTACTTTCCCGACAGAAATATAGAATATGTTAATCACTCATTTTTTAATAGCTCTTCAAAAGCGTCTATTTTTTCTTTATATACATCAAAGGAGTGATTTTCTTTTCTGGTCAAAATAAACATATAATAAAGAAGCAAAATGCAACACTAAGTAGTAGTGAGAGAGAAAAACAGTGCTTTTTATTAGAGTACCATTTGCGATTTTGTTGTTTGGTTGATATTTATTGCCATATCAACACCTCTATGGGTCATTTAATGCCGAAATCTAAATATTTTGAACACAATTTTATAGTTTGAGCTAAAAATATTTTCAGCACAATTGGATGCTTTCAACTACAGATAAAATGCATTATTGGTCATTTTGCTATAAAATGCATTGTTGGTCATTTTGCTATAAAATGCATTGTTGGTCATTTTGCTATAAAATGCATTGTTGGTCATTTTGCTATAAAATGCATTGTTGGTCATTTTGCTATAAATATGAATCATTGGTTATTTTACTATAAATATGTATTGTTGATAATTTTCTTTTATATATCAAAATGTATTGTTGGTACATTTACTATAAAAATGTATAGTGTTTTCTTTTTGTTTGGGGATTTACTATTTGCCAATTATTTACTATTTTACTATTTGTCAGGGTGAACCTGAGAACAACAATAATTAAGATGTGGTTCCAATTTCTTGAAAATGTCCAGAGTCTACAGATCACAGACCTTTCTACTGAATGTTGATTATCGTCATACCCAGGACGATTCAATTTGGTAACTAAAATCACTTTCTAATTTATTCATGCGCATACGTTAATAATCATTCACAAATCCTTTCCATGCGAAATTACAAAGATTGCTACGCCCCATTTAATACCAACCCTGAAAGTCAAATACGGCACTACCCTAGTAGCTTTGTTTCTATTCATGAGCATATCTTACGAATCAATTACAAATCATTTAACACAACCAGAGGCGGTTCAAGCGTTTCGTCTCATCCCCAATCTATCCTACACCCCGACTCCGAATCTATGATACAGCCCCCCCCCCACTCTACTACATCTCAATTTTCATAAGGGAGTATGATTATAAATAAATTTTTATTCTAACCTAATTATGTACAATAATGAATCATATGCAATATGTGAACAATTCAACTAGAAAAATTGAAATTAAATATAATGTATCTAAATACAAATTAGAGACATGCCATAATAAATCATTCTATCTTAAATAAATCCATAATGTTTTTTTGCGGCATTTTTAACATCAACTTGAGATTTTTCCTGTTAAAAGTTGAATAATTTTAACACATTCAACATTAGGGATAAAAAATAGTGATTTTTATATAGCGTTTTTTTACGGGACTCATTATGAGCAAAACAATTTCACGGATTTAGACAAGAAAGACCCCAGAATCTGCGAAAATATTTCATCCTTTTAATAGACAGTTGTACTTAGTTTAATTTCTAATGTGTCCAAATGTAGGTAGAAAAAAAAACAAATGTTGATAAGCTAGGTAGTGTAACAAAGCACTGCCCGGGGCCTCTAATCATGCTTGCATACCCCACGGTTGGCGTTTTTTGGGGTAGTACGCACCTGCCCTGATGACAACCTGTAACCAATTTTCATACTTCATCATTAGACTGAGAGAAATATCATCAGAGATCTTGCTCAACTCCACTCATAAAGAGTGTTCCAATAACTTGGACCGATTTTAAATGTGAATTAAGTTTAAGCGTCTAAAGATTTTTTTTTCTTTTTCTTTCAGATTTAACAACTTAAGACTTTGGCAATTTCAACCATGGAAAGATTAACAATCAAAGAAAGTGTTAATGTTTACGAAGTCTATTATGAAAATGGACGTTCAAACAAACGCTTCATCTCTCGAAACTGCAAAGTCATTTGGCCACCACGAATGTGCGACTTGACGCCTTTAGATTTCTTCCTTTAGGGTCATCTCAAAATTAAGGTCTATGCCAACAAGCCAACAACAATTCAATAGCTGAAGGATGAGATAATAAGGTATATTGGTGAGATCGAAATGCTACTATGCAGAGACGTCATCACAAATTTTGACCATCGAGTGAAGGTGTGCCGCCGAATCCTTGGGGAACATTTGGCCGATATTATTTTTCACACATAATTCCCATGACATGATCCAATAGAGAAATAAACACATTTTCAACAATAACACTAATTTATTTACTGCTGACTTTGATCCGGTCTTAATGAAACACCCTTACTAAGGTCTTCAGTTTTTTAAGGTTGGAAGAATTCGTCGCCATCCCAAATGTCTTAAGCTCAATCTACGATTTCTCTGTCTCAATTGGTCACTTTGAAATATTGGTATTATTTGCCATAAATGATTTATTGGTCATTTTTACATGTGTTATCTGAGTATTTGGATGTCTACCAAAATATTTCGATACCATTCTTAAACCTTGAAGCTTCTGAAAATATTTCTTGCTATATGGTTTGTTAAGGGTTTCCTTTCTTTTCCTTTGAGTTTTTCACGATGAGGATGTTCTTAAATTTCTTGGTAATGTCATTAAACCATTGAAACTGGCTCTTGAAATTACTGTAATACGACTTTGCAGCCTTTTCACGCATTAGGGACATAAAAAGGTTTTTAACCTGAAGTCCTCAATAAGTTCTTAAATTTTAAATATAGTGACTGATTTCTTGATAACAAGAAATGACGAAGATTGCAAATTCTGTCCCCTAATTCCAGTCCTAAACTGCACGATACCGTACGACCATTGATTTTCTTAAAGGAACTGTAGAATTCTCTAATGTAAGGAATAAAACTCTTGTATCGTTAATTTCATTACTATAATTTTAAACATATTTTTGTGATCAAACTTCAAATAATACGTCATTCGAATCGTTTTTTTTTCTTTTTCACCATCAACTCGAAACTTGGTAAAAGCTAAATTAACTGGTCGGCCAGCTGTTGTATTCTGCTACACTTAAATGTCTTTTAGTTTGCCAACTGGTGTGTCTACTTCTTGGCAAGCTTATGAACTTTATAGACCCACGTATATATACAAAAATGCATGCTGAACTATTATAACTGAATTTGCATATCAGGTTTTAGATGAGAACGCCGTGGCTCGGGATGTGGCTTTAGATATTTCGAAGGCGTTGGACAGGTTTTGGGACGGCAACGCCTTCAGATCATTTCACATTAATGCAAGAGTCCTCATTGGTTTATTCTTGGACCTCCGTTGTTTCTTATTTTAATCAAAGAGCTTCTCGATGTCATCAATTCCCAACACGGTATTTCTGCAAATGACCCAAGTATTTACACCAGTTTTAATGGTAATTTTGATGATAGGTCCGACATACTGGAACTGGCAGTGACCTGAAAATTAAAATGGCATTTAAATCTTAATACCTCCAAAACAAAGTAAAATTATCTTTTAATCATTACTAATATGTGTCAGCCGTCGATCTCAAGAGACCTGCGCCCAAAGAGTTATGCCTCTGCAGCTGATAGCGACGCAGGATTTGTTATGGCTGTACAGGCCCACACGAGAGTGACATTCTCGATTACAACTAGACTGTGAAGACGCTCTCCTCCGATAACGTTGTAGTGTTTTCTTTCCTTCGATTACGCTTCTTCCCGGTGGCAAGCCATCGTTTCTCCTCTCCTTGTTCTGCACTCGGTGAAAATCGTGTCCCCAGCCTGAACGATCGTTGGCGACGTCTCACCTCTTGATGTCGATGCCCATTGCTCTCATGTCCCTTTCGCCGATGTCCTTGAAGCGAAGATGAGGTCACTCTCTTACCTGTGGCCAGTTCCCCATACAGAAGAACGTTCGGGATCCTTTCATCAGTAAACTGTTGCTTCCCGTGTTTTGCCGTCAGAGTGAGGCGACGCTGAAGTGTCCTCCTGAGGGCGCAGGTATAGACAGGGTTTTATAAGAGATCAGGGGTTGCCTATGAGAGTACGTTTCTCTTCTCCACGCCACTGATGGTGTCCAAAGGAAAGGTAGAGTTTAATCATCACAGAATACCATGTTTACCTTCCATCAGGATTTCTGATGCTAACATCCAGGAGTGCAATTCTTTACACCGTCTTGGTCTAAGGGTTTTCCATTGACATGAAGTAGGGTGACTGAATTGAATCAACTGTTTGGTCTGCTGTTAGGAAAGATGGTTCACTGTGACGTGCCAAACAACTTTTTTTCTGGATCTCCTGTATCTAGAGAGTCTTGACAAAATCCAAGAAGGGTCTGTAATGTTACCGGTCCTGAGCTGACATCTCAGCCAATAACTTTCCCACCGCTGTGATGAGGCTTCCCTTTGTCTTTTTATAAATATTTTCAGGGTCTCCTCCTTGGTAACTCAACCGTACTACCAGGATGGCAACTGGGTCTTATCATTTTACTGTTGAAACAGCTAAAAGTCACCATAATTTCTATTCTAATAGTTTCTTTATTCACCTGTGAAACATTATACCGGTTGATTGACTCCTCTACACCCACAGTGTTCAAAGATTTAAATACAAAGTCAATTGCCATCTTCAGTCTTCTTCAATCATAGCGTCTTAGTGGCATCATTACCTTGCTTGGGGTGAAATGATTAATGTGCCTGTGAACGTTATAACCCCTATTACGTTAACTTGATATATATATATATATATATATACATATATATATATATATATATATATATATATATATATATATACTCGACTCTCCCTTCGAAATCGACGTATGAGGATCAAGCAGATCAGTTCCTAGAAAACCGACAGCCCGACAACAGCACATGAGATTTGATTATAGTGGTGAAGGTTTCGTGCAGGTTTCCATTCACACTTTTTGAAGGGACGAATACAGAGACCTGGTTCACTACGTGCCACAAGGTCCCCAAACGACCATCGCAGGTTTTGAATTCAGAGTTGTCCTTCTCCCAGACCAGTTGCCATCCAAGGCTATAGAACCCAGTCTGTCCTGCTATTTACCTGGAGGGAGAAGAAGAGGATTCACACTTTTCCCATTCCGTAAGTGAATGTAATGGACTCGACTGGAATTCGAACTCGGCTCTCCGATTCCTCAATCCAAGCCGTTACTCCACCGTGCCTCCATATATATATATATATATGTGTGTGTGTGTGTGTGTGTGTGTGAATGTATTGATGTAATAGGAAAGAGTTGTTAGATTGGTGATCCGAAGTTCTTTAGTATTTTTGTTTTTATTTAAAAAAAAAAATAATGCTCGATACAAAAGACTGAGCTTAAAACTATAATTATTTTTTTCTTTTAAATATGATTCCAGGTAACACTGGTCACGTGTATCTACGTTTAATCAAAGCTTGAGGAAGAAAGTGTCATCCAACAGTTAATATCGAAATTAAACTTGAATACCGCTGATCCGTGCCGCGATGGAATCATATTTTTTAAAATATAATTATATATATATATATATATATATATATATATATATATATATATATATATATATATATAAATATATAATATCAAGAACCAACTGGAGAAGATCAAAATCGGCACAAACCTCGATGCCCCGGATACCTTGCCCGAATGCCAGACTTCTGCCTATTCAAAAATATCCTTTCCCCAGAGCTCGCATCAGACAAAAGAACACGTCGAGTCCCACGTCATAGATTTATGGATCGGCTCAAAAACACCCTACTGAGG
>OZ010583.1:111042745-111045245 GCA_963932145.1 Acanthosepion lycidas | reverse complement strand
CCAAGTCGTTATGTTGATATCTGCTCACCAAAGTTTGTTATGTTGATTTCTGCGAATCGTTATGTTGACCTGCACCCACCCTGCTCAAAAATTATTTAGAATAGTATGAATCCGTTTCTTCTCCTGAAGTTAAAAAGCAGGCCAGACTGGAGGGGGGCATTAACCTTGGCTGGCAACCAGTATAGGAGGTCTACTTGCCACGGAAACTACATTAGTGGTGGAATTGTGAAACTACAGCGTGCTAAAGCTATGACCCTATATTCTCCATGCAAAGTGAGGAGGACTCCCTTTTTCTGTAAATTCTCACAAATAATTTTTTTTTCAATGCTATCTGTGCCTTACGAAATCTTAACCCTTTATTGTATTGCTCATTGTAAACTATTTTCGGAGTTTTTGTTGAAATAAGGGATAAACCTCTACTCCTGTTCAAAAGACTGAGGAAGACTATGCAGCTGCGTTGAAATTATTTTAGATCTCCTTTCGAATTACCATTGAATTTGATTTGACTTATCTTAGCAATTTTCGATAGGTGTTCTGTGGCGCGCCATTTCAAAGAATGTGTTTGGCACCACCGAACAACTTCCGCTTCAGAATTATAGATACATTAGTATTGATAGGGATATTTGACATATTGCCAAATATTGATTATAACGTAATTCTTTTGTTTGGTTTAGCGCTCCTTTACTTAACTTTTGTGATGTCAACAAATATTCATTGTCACTTTTTGTAATGCCAACGAATACTCGTTGTCACTTTTGTACTGCTCGTTGTAGTAGAGACTTTGTAATCGCAGATACAATTATAGTAACACCGTTGAATAAATGTTGGTGTCAGACGGCTTCGAATATCACTCGCACTAATAGTACTTGCTCGATAATACTCGCTCGAAAGTAAGCAGCGCCTAGTAATCCGTATAATGATCTGTATAGAGAAATAGTGTAAAAATAGTGACTAGTATAGAGATATAGTATAGTGGACAGAGTAGAGAATAGCGATCCATATAGTAATAGAGGATAGAATAGAAATAACGATCCGTATAGTATAGAGGATAGACTAGAAAATGCGATCAATTAAAGACATGCTACCTTCCATATATGCGTTTCCTCTATGGTCACGTGGTCTACTTAATTCAATAATGGGATCGCTTCTGTTTGCTCACTGGCGATCAATGTTCAAACTCAAGTGTCGGCAGCGACACTTTATTCCTATATAATATTAACCCTGACAGCATCGTTTTAGAAAAGTGGAATAAGTCAATCACGACTCTGATGAGAGCATATTTTACTGTACTATTGCCGGAAGATTCCAAAAGTTTTTAATTATTAGATATCTTTCATTCAGTTGCTGTTAATTTTGAATCAAATGGCATCAAATTTCTTTCTCTCATAATAATTCGTGGTAAAGATTTCTCGTCAACGGAGGCTTCGATACAGGTTTGACTGTTGTTGCTATTTCCCTCAGATACTGACACCGAGTACTTTTAGATACAGTAGGACCCCCAATGCGACTGAAAAGCTCTTGACTGGTAAGTCCAGGGTTCTTCGTGGCCTCTCATTTAAGTCGTGACATGAGACGACGTGAAATAACCCTCGGCTTGCCTTTATCTGCCCTTTTGCGTACTTGTGCAGGGTCGGCAGTGAACTTTTTCACTGTTTGATGACACCTCCCTATTATTTTAGAAATTTCTAGGGTAGATTAACCTTTTCAGAGTTCTAAGGTAATAGTTTTCTTTTCAGCATCACTTAAACTGCTTTTACGGCACATCTATTGACTAAATTCTTACACTTTTCTAATAATTTGGCACGCTCAAATCACCATGCTGATAACAAATATGGCAGTTTGTTTAAATTGTGCAGATCAGTACGAAAATTTCAGTGATTGCGCAGGTTAGTATTGCCAACATTGAGTGAAAATTTTGTGTGAATTGATTGGAGTGTTTTTGAAATATTAGAAAAAAAGTTATTTCGATAATAATTTTGGCACGGAGTGTATATATGTATATATATATTATTAATCGTAATATAATTATATATATATATGTATATTATAACTATTTAAAAAAAATATGATTCCTTCGCTACATAAGAGTTCTCATGTTTCAAAAACGAGAGCCGAAAACCTCAATATAATTATTAAAATTAAATTGAGTTAAAGTATCAAGCCCTGTTTTATCATCAAGCGAAAACCAATCTTGAAGTTTACGCATCTTTATAAGCATGTTCATTCGCAAAATTAACTAGTGTGGACACGGCTGCGGCGACTTTTTTGATAACGGGCCTAAGAGTTAATTTTTATCCACATATCAGTCACCTTTGGAAAGAGGTCAACCTGAGGGTCGGGGTATCCATTTCAAAGCGAATGATGTGCGTACATTGTCTGGTCAGTCACAGCGAATTTTTTTTTAAATAATTATACTTTGAGTTCTACTCCAGTATGGAGCACTGTTTTTTTTTTTTTGTTTTTTTTTATATCTACATATCTACACACACACACACACGCA